>ML815785.1:112330-126131 GCA_009831015.1 Picea engelmannii
ATATATATATATATATATATATATATATAATTTTGTCTCATTATTATAAATGTTATATTGTCATGTGGAATATATGCAAGTTTTGTTCTATAAATATTGTAGCAAGTATCCTTGTTATGTTGATATGTATCGTGATATAAACATGAATGTTGTGTTAAATGGCTTATCCTCGCAAAAGAAATTTCACTCATGTACATAAGACAAAACTAATCACGTATCAATACATACCTCGCTCTTTAAGTGTATCTCTTCTTGAGGACAAATCTCTGAAGTACGTTTATTTTAAAGGCTTTACTTTACATCACTTTAATTTGTTTTCCTTCAGCATATGTGTGGATCCACTACATGAATATCATTGAAGGTTAAAGACACTAATAAGTTACTTCCACAAAATTGCGTGAACACCTAAAGTGTGAAATATTGCAACTTAGAACCTTTATAGTGTTAGTTGTTCCACAACCTAGTGACGATTTCCTTAATGTTAGTCTTCAATAGTTTGCTTGTTTTCATTTCCTATAGCTTTATTTGCATTAATTTGCTTGGTTTGTTTGTATTGTCACTGGTGTAGGATAGATTAGAGCTTTAGTCATGCATTTCCTATGCTTGCATCTCTAAGTTTACAAACTCGTGGTTTGACATTAAAATGTAATGGAAATTATCACATATAATTTGCCCGACATGCTCGATAAGGTATAGGCATAAACTGAGATATAGGGAGAATTCCTTCTATAGATCTATATTTCAACCCTTTTCCACTTGGGTTTTTCCATGACCCGCTTGTTGGATGTTGGTGCATTATCCTCTTTTAATTCTTCACCTTGGCATGCATTTGATACAAGAGCCTTCCTAGTGTGGGTTACTCTAGAGTACCACCTTCTTGCAACTTGGTGCCCATATTGAGAACTTTCCATATGATTGGGTCCCTTTTGGATTGGTATTGCATTGCTATCTCCCTTCCTCTTTCTCATATACTTTAGCTACTTCCATTAGGGCTACCACTATTTTACCTAGTCGTTTATTGCTATGCATTGCTTTATGTTGCTTGTTGGTTTTTTGTATTTGTCATGATTAATGCATGGAAACCTGATTATTAGAGGGGATACAATGTGATCACCTACCTCTCGTTTCGTGTTTTTTTCATTATTTTCAATTAATATGAAAAATTATGAAACAATTATGAAACTGTAAAACAAAAAAGGAAGAGGAGGAAAATAATTGATAACTTTGATTGGATTTGATCATTTTCCCTCAAGTTTAGACAATTAGTAGTGTTTCCCTTGAAATGAGAATCTACATTAAGTATTTACTCTATAGTTTAACATTGAAATATCTATGAGCACCATCTTGACTCCCACCATGGTCCTCGAGTTATTGATAATATCCTCCTAGTTGATTACCCTTTCAACTGTAGGTGAAATATCCCTTACAGAGTCCTTGTCTTATGGATTTGGTTTGTTTGTGGTTTATTCAATTTTAGTTGTTGTTCATGTTCATATTTTATCTAACTCAAGGAAAGCACTAAGTCAAATCCACGTGTTTATCATTTCTTAGAAATCCTAACCCCCATTTCAATTGTTACCTAATTAAATCCTTAGTCCTTAATTACTTGAAATATTAATGTTTTTATCTTGAGTGATTTGAAAAGAATCATTATTTCTTTTCACCCAGTAGGTACCCTAATTTATTATGACACATTTAATCTAGGGGGTCGACTTAGAGGCTTCAAGTATCCTGGAACTTACTTTCATCATTGGTAGGTTTCCTTGAAAGCAATAGTGGATTCTAGTCATTGATAGGTTTCCTTGCACTTAATAGTGAATTCTCATCATTAAATAAGTGGTTCATCTTATGCTTGACATCAACACATTTATTCACATAGTATTAGGTTCGCACTAGTACCTTGGTTATGAATTTCATCAATGTAGGGTACCTCGTGTATAAAAACAATTACCCTATTGGTCATTGACTAGATGAACTTTCCCCATACAATTTTAATTTGTATAATAGAGAAACAATATTTGATGGAAATACTTCAAATTTTATCCAACACTTTATCATTATATTACTTACCTCATGTAAATGGAGGGGACTCATCACTACCCTTCCTCCAATTGATCTACTCCTATCGACTTCGACAAATTTTCTCTAGTAGTATAATATAAAGAACCATAGTACCTGCATTTATCATTTGCAGGGGTCCTTGCATACGGTAGTGGGTTTTCATAAACCCTTGATTGGGTGGTTCCTTTATTACTCAAATTCAACACATTTTTTCTCACCTTAGAGAAATGTACTAATACCATGGTCCCCACTTTCATCATAAATGGGATTCCCCAAAATTGGTAATGATTACATAATTTATTACAAACTAGATATTTTCTCCAATGTTAAACTTTGAGACATTGATTCACATGATGTAAATTTGTACTTCACGATGAGATTATAGTATAAATACCTTGCATACATTTTGTGCTCTCCATTTGTTCCATTGCCTTAGTACTGATGTATCATAACCAATTTAGTATATCCATTGGTATATTCCATCTATGGTGATGCGTTATCACAAACATATTGTTATTAATTGGCATCATGATGTGTCACTATATTGAGACCAAGACTTATCATATCATTTGACTTTGATCCTTAAAACTTGATGTGCTTTTTTTTTTTTTTCCACGTTGGAATTCCGCGCTGGAAACCCACTCCAGATACTTCCCCACATAGTGGCTGATATGGGAGTGATAAAGCTTCGCAGCCCCAAGGGACATAGGTTTCGAACTCGTGACCTCTTCCCAAACTGGAAGAGTATGCGCACGTCTTAACCAATTGTGCTATCCCATGGGACTAAAACTTGATGTACTTAGAAATGTATCCATTGTGTTTTTCAATTCATGGACAACAACACACATTTATATCACATCGATCCATGATGTATTTTATTCAATGGCTATGATTACTTTTCTTTAAGCATGGGTACACTCACCTCAGGAAAAAATAGTTTTTTTTTATAGTAAAATTTGTTGTGTTTGCAAATTGTTGTCCTATTTATGATTTATTGGTTATTTCTCACTTTTTCTTTTCAAGACTCTCTATATATATACCTTCTTATTATCACTAAACATCATTCTTCTTATTATCACTAAACATCATTTACATCATTTTACATTCTTAAAGTTGACCGTAACCTAAACTTCATAACATGCCTTTATCTCAATTTTTATGTATTTGAAACTATGAGAATGAGTTTCCTTCATTAAACCTATGCACATGATGGGTTGGGTGCATCTTTCCTTAATAAAGTTGCGTGCACAACCCAAAAATATAGAAAAGAACATAAAAATATGGTTCGATCCTATAGAAAAAATAACTATGAGTAGGTGTAAATTAAGATTGGTACGTAGAGACATTGAACTACTCCATGTCATGAACCAAACCATTACAAAAATCCCTAAAAATCTATTTAAATACAAGGCTTTTTGGAGGGCGGGGGGAGCTCTCTCCCTCTATAATCAATATGTTGTCACATTTTCTCCCTTAATTGAGCTAAAAGGTTGTTATGATGTCTCTTTGTTGATTGATTATTATATCGAGGACACGAAGATCTCGATGGAGGATTAAGTCCATAGAAGTGAAGTGGGAAGGAATCCAAGTTAGTAGCATTAATTCATGAGTTAGATATCTCGATGGAGGATTAAGTCCATAGAAGTTAAGTGGAAAGGAATCCAAGTTAGTAACATTAATTCATGAGTCATATACATGAGGTATATATCTATTGTAACAATTTCTTTTCCATCTTTTAATGGAGATATCCCTCCTTTCCCTCCACCACAACAAATATATTTTTATGTTCATGAATTCATTAGTTTAGTAATTAATTGTAATCATTGAATTTTATTGAACTTGTATTATCATCTAGGTCTCTCAATTACATAAGCAAGTAGAATTGGTTATTAAATATATATGATTATTTTCAAAAGGAGGAGTTAGGTTTTGTTTGTTGAGGTGTATGCATGTGCTTCAGTTTTTTTTAGCATTTTGATGCTTCTCATTGTTCAACTATTTCAATGAAGACGGGAAGAGTCCACTTCTTAGATTGGAAATTGGGTTCTCCTCCTCCACCCCTTCTTCTTTGATTTCTTCTTCTTGATTTTCTATTTCTTCTTACAACTCTAAACTTGAATAAAATTGGATCTATTCTCCTCATTTCTATTAGTAGGGAACAAACTGCCTTTATGGAGAATTTGACATGATTGTGTTTGAATTGTTTTGTAACAGTTAAATGATAGAGTGCACCCTCTTGTACATGCACACATACTTTAAAAATCACTCCAAATGACATAATATGGGTTTCACCACCAAAGCTAGGAAATGATGCTACACAAGTCCAAAGACATGTTTTTTGTATTTTTTGAGCTATTATACCACCCACTTTGGATACTTATTGGAGACATAATGCCCCTTTCAATTTTTCTAGAACTTTTTTTTAAACATTGGTCTTCACTGCAAATTTTTTTCATCCTTTGGGGATTTTTTTTTTTAAGGGGGAGAACAAGTTGTGTTTCTATATAACCAAAATATCCATATTAGGTATCATGATTTCCATAGATTAGTTATTTTGTGTATAAGCTTGTGATTTTGTAATAGTGTTATATTTGTAAATGGCCACTTTAGTATAATAAGGGCCTAAAGGATTATTAGTGACTTAAGCCTTTAACTAGGGTTTATTTAGAGTTTTTCCCTTTCTATGGATATAACATGGGTCCCCCCCTCATATGTGTCTTTATCAATAGAAATCAACTAGTCTCTAGTGTTTATTGGCAGTCGTTATTAGCCTATTTTTGCTCACCTGTGCAATTTGAATAGTTTCTCTTGGATAAATTACTATTGTAATGATAACCTACATTATGCACCCAAATTTATCATCATATGACCTCATGGTACCTCACTTAGATGAGTTAACTAATCACTTGACTGTTTTTTAGGGTGCACAAAATATCCCTTTTTTTCCATGTAGTGTGTAGAAAATCCCTTAATTTTTGTGTGACCCTTCATAAATGAAAAAATGACCAGTCAATGACTAACTTCTACAATCATGCTTATTTAAGCAGTCCAATGGGTATCTACAGACCTTGACAAACCCCTATTTCATAAATAATATTCATTTATTTTTCCATGTTTTCCATGAAACTTATGGACTCTCATCAATACATTAAGCGAGATCACATGGAAACTAAATATAAGAAAGAGGTTTCACTTTCCACCTATAAATAAAGATCTTAGGGTTTCATTTCATAACAATCCATAGAAAGTAAATTTATGCTTCTTAAATTCTTTCAGAGAGTCTTGAAGCCAGTGTTCTTGTCAATCAACCATTGAGAGTTTCTTGCATATTCCTACTAGATCTTGGATTTGGAGAACACAAGGAGACATGGGACCTCCCAAAGGGAGAATTTGGAGCCCACCTAGCTACATCAAAGCCATCTCTCTAAGTGTTGATTCTAATCTCATGATTTTCCATTGGATCAATAAAATATTGTACTATTTTCCATCATTTATTGTGTTTACATGTCAAATGTTAATATTTTTATGATTATCTTTCTTTCATCCATAAGCTATGGTTTAGTATAATGTTTGATTGTGTATCTATTCTCTTTCATTTTATTTACTTTGTATTATTGTGTGTACGTAGTTCCATGACCAACTAGGTTAGGTATTTTGGTACACTTGTTGTCAGCAGTACCACCAACAGATTCACGACTCCACTAGAGAGTTTGATCCATAATATCTCTCCTTAGTTGTGTGTGTGTTTCATTCATGCATTTTGGTAGTTAGTATCCTTTAGTTTTTCTACATTTTGCTTGCTATTATGGTTTCTTAGTTAAGGTCATATCAATCAAAAACCCTAGTTTTTTCACTTAGGCCCGTGCACAACTGACAATTTATATTTTGTGTGTAGTGCACACCTTTTTCATCAAAATTTATATGTGCACATTTTTTTAGTGTTTTGTTGTGCACTTGTACTATTTTTGTAGTTTTCAGTTAATTAGTGTTAGAAAAATAGGATCATGGAGCAATACAATAAAACAAATGAGGAAATAAAACATAGAAGATACACAATACAATAGAGACACAAATATACATGGTTCACCCAGTGTGGGATACGTCCACCAAAGAAATTTACAAGTCCTTTCTTTATTATTATCCAACAAATGAAGGAGTACAACCTACAACATATTCGTTGTAACTTCCTCTTCTTTCTCTCATAGTTTCCTCTCTCATAATACAATATTCACTCACATACACATCCACAATACAATTCCCTCATAAAACAGGGTTTCATTCTAGGGGGAAAAACCCTAACATAACTTCTACTGTCAGATCTGCGACCTTATAATGAACGGTCTAGATTGACTACGAAATTACAATATTTTACAAGAAAATGTTCCCAAACATTTCTCTATGGGGGCACTTCCCTTGAACCTCCCCCCCCCCCACTCTAGATGTTGGGGGCCAAGCTCCCCCACACCCCCTATAAGGAAATGGGGTCCAAACATAGATGAAAACAAGACCTCTCAATCAGGAAGATAATCAAGCTCCAGAACCAACAATTGGTTTTGTTTTTCATTTTTTACACGTTATTCTAGATATTCCCTTAGGTTTGTTGATTGTATGGTTCCATTTCACTAGGTTTTCGATGAAACATTGTGGGGAGGGAAAGGGATCTGTGCATTTCTAGTACTTGTTTCTTTTGGGGTTTTCCTTGGTTGTTTGATTGTCTCATTTTTAGCATTAAACGATAACTCTTCAATTGTTGATTTTTCTATTTAAATTTTCTTTATATATTAAAGAAATTTCGATAAGGAAAAAAAACCTTTAGTTTTGGTACATGTCATTTACATTTACTTTCTTTTCTTGTTAGTTCATTTACTTTTCAACGATATATCTTCCAACAATTAGTTAGTTTACTTTTATTATTTTATTTTCAGCTTTAGACACCACTTCCACACATGCGCACACACACACTAATTATATGCTTGGTATATGACCCCAAGCTCATCCTCAAAAAATTAATAACTTATTTAATTAACCAACAAAAATTCCTTACTTGAGGGCCAAAAATGATATTTTAGCTAGGTTAAGAATACAAGGATAGGTATCCAAACAATTCACCACACTCACTCAAATTTGAGACATACTTTTTGACTTTTAGGGTACTTGAAAGGTCATATCTATTAAAGATAGTTCAAAATTAATTTGACAAAAGACACTCTATATTATAGTTTTAATGTCAAGATCAAGACAAGAGGTTGATTGAGACATTTAGATCTTTCAACATGATGATACCCTAATTGTTTGAGGCATGGAAACCTTTTGTATTTATTTTTAAAGAGGTATCTTGGTGGCCATTCATTAGGTTCCCACCCAAGGTGGCTCTCTTAGGTAAGGGGGCACTTAATTCAAATAGTTGTTGTTTGTTCGTAGTTTGTTATGAACCAATGCCTTGAGAATGATAAAAACTCAATGACTAAAAATCCAGTTCGAGGGGGAAACCTCCTTTTACAATATATTCAATGTACAAGATGAGATAAGATGATCCCAAGACTAAGGATCCTCGGTATATATATATATATATATATATAGGAGACAAAGGGTACAATTATAATGAAAGGGTACAATGAAGGGTTCTATCCTACCTACTAATATAACATTAGAAATGAAATAAATTGGTATCTAAGAATTAATAAGGGGTTTTATACTTAACATGGGATTTGTCTATGGTTTAACATGCCCCTCCCTTTCAAACAAGTTTTATCCAAAACACTTGACTAACTGCGGGTGTTTTTTCAGAAGAAATCATCTTCCCATGTCACCTCTCCCACTGGTACATTCTTCCATTTGATGAGGTACTTAGTAATTGTTTGATTTCACATCTGCTTAATCCTTGTTTCAAGAATTTTTTTTGGTTCTAGTATGATTTTTCCTTCTTCATTAATCTCTGGTAAAATAGTTTGGACTGGTGTAACATCCCCATTTTTAATCCCCAGTTTAGCAATGTATAATGTAAATATTATATATGGACACGAGCCTGAATATGTATTACGTAAACATTATATATCAAAATTAATACAATAAAATGTAACACTAGTTGTAGATGGACACATACATAGTATTGGGGGCTAAGTTTCCATAAGAGAAGGGGAATATCGAAGAGAGGGGTCTAAGGGGGAATTACCCATGTCTATTAATCTCATTCCATTTTCAAAAATTATTATTGTGTATAAACCTTCTAGTTTATGCTTGAGTGTTTACAAATCCAATCAGTAAACATATGAATAGGGTTGGTGTGTGAAGTCACCTCACATAGTTATGATAGAATGAGGGTTGAGTACAATCAACATTGGGGAGTGTGATAGTCAACTTGCATGGGGGAAAAGGATATTTGTATAGGAAAGAAGAGGATTTTTTCATGTAGTTTTTGAGACAACAAGGGAGTGTAGAGTGTTGGATCTTGAAGGAATTCATAGTGGGCATGTGTGGAAGTTTGTTGGAGCTGTAAATTCATGAAGAAGTAGGCTATTAGGCCTATAGAGTAAGATTTTGTGTGAGGGATTACCCTATAGTAGTGAGCTTTCTTGTTGCAATTGACATCCCTAGAGTCCCCAATAAGAGATATTCTTATCCAACCTGTGTTGGATCCATGGAGGGAAATGGGAAGGCCTAAGGGATTGTGTGCAGTGAAGGGGGATCCAATTTTAATGGTATCAACAAATTATAATATTGTTGGGTTTAGTATAATATTGTCCGGGATTGTATTAATTTTAATGGTATCAACAAATTTTAATATTGTCGGGTTTAGTAGTGGGGAATGCTACAGAATGGTATTAAAGATTTTGATTCAACATCGGACTTGTATGGGCCAAGACCAACACGAATTGTGG
Organism: Picea engelmannii; assembly: GCA_009831015.1. Classification (NCBI taxonomy): domain Eukaryota; kingdom Viridiplantae; phylum Streptophyta; class Pinopsida; order Pinales; family Pinaceae; genus Picea; species Picea engelmannii. The sequence continues at coordinate 121,270 of ML815785.1, forward strand.
TAAATTTGTTGTGGTGAAGTTTGATTTGTGTCGAATTTGGGGAAATTGGTGAACCTAGAGTGAAATCCCCAAATATATGAACAAATTTAAGTCTGAATTTCCCTCATAACTATTGAAGAGATGATTAATGGCATCGATCTCTAGGTTGTAGAGTTAAATTTGGCCTGGGAGGTTGAATTTTCCATTTTAATGGTGACTAAAGAGTTTGGAGAATCAACAAGCCAAATGATTTAGACATTAAATATCAACAATCGAGATTCATTTGCAAGATTGGATAATTTTGGCAAATTTTAATAGATAAACGACTGGGATCTATTTTGATCTTGATATCGATAGTCCGAATCCATTGTAGAATTGGTCGAAAATTAGTAAGTTCAACAAGTTTTCCAAGGTAAATTTCCAATCGTTGATGGAGTGATTGGGGTTCAATGAAATTCATGGAAAAACTCATTTTGTTCCAAAAGTAATTGTCGATTGTCGATGATCGGGTCAAAAAAATTGACAAAGTGTTTTTTTCGTCCAAAATAAATCGTCAATTTCCAATGATCGGGTCGAAAAAATTGGCAAATTCTTTTGTTCGTCCAAAAGAAATCATCGATCACCCATGATCAGGTCAACAAAATCGATGAAGTGTTTCATTCATCCAAAATAAATCACCGATCGTTGATGAAGGAAAAGAGGAGGATGAGGTGTCATGCCACATCACCATCCACATGTCATGCCACATCAACATCTATGTGCCATGCCACGTCAACATCCATGTGTCATACCACATCAACATATACATGTCATGTCATGTCATGTGGAGAATCACCATTCGTCGATCATTGATGACTAGGTCAGAAAATTAGGTAAAGTATTGCAAGTCGGTTGTCAAAGGAAATTGATGATCATCGATGAAGTTTCAGATGTTGGGGAATGGACAGTCCATATAACTTTTCAATTTGGGAAATCAATGACTGAGATTCATCTGCATGATCGACAAAGTTTAGTAGATTGACAATTGAGATTAGTCTCGGTTTTGAGATCAACGACTCAGATTCATTCTATTTTGGGTTTTGGGGTTCAATGAAATATCTTGAAGAAGTTCTTTTTCTGGTTCATCAATGGAAGTGGATAGCTGATTTCTGATTATCAAGGTTCGATGAAATCTCATAAAGTATCCCTTTTGAAAATCGTTGATGCAAGGAAATGATCAGATGGTCGATGGAGGAAAAATGTTGATGACAAAAGCAATTCAGATTAATAGGCTACTACAAAAGTGTTGAACAATTTGAAATGAATTCAACCTGTGTTAAGGACTGCCACAACAGTGAACCAGACAATTTCTATGAATATTTTCAGGATTTCGAAGGTCATAAATTTGTAGAGGCATTTTGAGGGCCTAAATAACATTTTTAGGAGGTCGAAATCCTAAGAACTATATGTACCTTAAGTACACATAGTCTCTATTTTTTCTTAAATGAAATAACTCAGTAAGAGATTTCTAACAAGACATTTTGAGCGCAAAATACAACTCGTATGAGAAATTTACAATTGAAATAATATAGAGTATAAATTAGGTACCAAATTACTTCCAGAGGGCATAACTCTTTGCTTAGAAGTCAGTTTGGGGCATAAGAGAATTCTATAGAATATCCATGTTATAATATCTTTACCATCAAACTTCTTCATATAGATCTTTGGAATGAAGTAGTTCCTTGGTGTCGCATTGAAACCTCGATGATGTGGATCTTTAATTGATGAATAATTGTGATTCTGGAAATCAATCTTTATTTCCCCTACATTTTCATGGTTTCCTTGCATTTTGATATCTCCTTTAGGGAGTCTCTCATCTAGAGTATGTAAGATCATGGAAAACATGGAATTTTTCAATTCTAAAATATTATTTTCCATATGCTCCCAATTTTCATTCATATTTTTTCAGTCTCATCCATATTCTTTTCCACACTTCCAATCTGGTGAAAAATGTCTTCTCTTTCTTCTTGAATCGTGGTTGAGCTCTCTTTAAAACCCTAATTTGTAGTTTGTTTGTATGTCTAACCTTTATCTTGACATATATATGAAATTTAAACCCTTGTGAGTCTAAAAATTTAGCTTGTAGTACTTTGATATGACTTCTTAAACTCCTGAAAATTTTGCAGTCTAAATCTTCACTGATAAAAAGTTATAGCAAAAATACCAAAATGTCTTGTTTAAGACTAATTTTAGGATTAGTAAAGAACCCCACCTTACACAATATGTATCTCGCAAATTGTAATGATTGAAAATGTGAAATTTTTTCTATGTGTAATTAAAGCCCTAGAAAAAGAAAATAGAAAACCTCAACAGAGAAACAACCAAACCCCGAGCCTCACCGCCTACCTCCCTTACATCCAAGGAGTCACTGATAAAATCACAAAAATCCTAAACAAGAAGGAGATTAAGACCTCATTCAAACCACTTAACACCATCAAACAGAATATGAGGTCTGTTAAGGACAAGCTTGACCAACACAATTTCAAAGGAGTATACATAATAGATTGCTCTTGTGGCAAATGCTACATTGGAGAAACAGGCCGCTCTTTCAACACCAGGATTAAAGAGCATAGTGATGACATCAAGAATGAAAGAACTCGCACCTCAACACTAGCAAAACACTCTCTCACAACTAAGCATCACATACGCCTAGAGGACACCAAAATCTTAGCTAAAGAAGACCATCTCCTTAAAAGACGAATTAGAGAGGCAATCGAAATCATCAAAAATTCCGATAACCTAAATAGAGACAATGGCCTAGAGATTAGTGAAAGTTGGATCCCGCTCATTCGGGAAAGAAAACATTATTAACCTTACACTCAGAACTCTAGTACTTACACCCTCACTTTTTCCGTACCTTGACTTAACCTAATCTTCTAAACCAACCTTATACCTTAAAAATCCCTTTGACATACATTAATAACAATATTATTATTACCTTTTTACATGTTAACCTAACGTAACCTTAACCAACTAATACCAATGAAAAATTAAACCAATTCCAAGACCAACCTAAGTGATTCCAACTTATAATCTTCTACCACTAATATGATATTAATAAAACCTATAATTAACATAAGATTAATATTAATAATAGTATTAATGCCACCTCTTTTTATTAACCTTAATTTAACCTATAATTAACATAAAATTATTATTAATATTATTAACACCATATAGTTAACCCTAAATTTAGCCTATATTGAACATAAAATTTAATATTAATCATATGAACCTAAATTCAGCCTATAATTAGTCAAACTAACTTAAGATTAATATTAATAATATTAACTTCCTCAAACCTAGGGTTTACCTCATTAATTTTTTTTTTTTTTAACAAAATCGGTTATGAGCTTTTATTATAAGAGGCAGAGGGGGCTGCCAACTCGTACATATTCAAAATCAGAGCAAGGCTCTGTTTTCAATCCTTAGACTAGAAGCCTATGAAACTTAACTACAGATACATGCCGAGTACATAGAGTCTGCTAATGTGAACTGTCCATTCCTTCTGAGAATCAGAGCCTCATAACCCTGCGCAGTCTTCATAGAATCCAACGAAGCATCAGTGCCCTGCCTTGGAAGAAGCCTCAACAGTGGCCTCTGATATCTTACCGAGGGCTTTGGTGATTTCATCCACCTGAGTTTCTAGCTTGCTTAGACGCTTGCCCAGGTCGCCCATCATATTTGCAGAGTCCTTTAATCCGGTTTGTATCTCGTCGATGAGGTCGTCCTTGATATCCTGCATCTCCAGCGAGAGCATTTCCCATTTCTGTTGGGCTGTAGACGCCTTTATACTTTCTAGCTCAGCCCTAATGAGATCAATGCGTTCCTGCGGGGTGAGCCCTGGTTTGGAAGCTGATTCCATTGTACAGTCGCTTTGAAGCGTTGCCAACACAAACTGGATACTAAAACGACAATGCGAATGAGGAGAGCAGACCGCCTCCCTGCCAAATTTAAGGAAGAATAGGGCCGCCTCCTCGGGATTTCCCTCGATCCGGTTCGTAAAACAAATCTCTGTCTTAGATTTTTCGTCCCCTTTGCCTGTGATGGAGCTGGAATTCATCCTGTCCTTCGAGCGGATCACGTGGTGTTCTTGGAGCACGATTTCCAAAGGATTAAGGGATGGGATGCAGGGTCGTGATCTCATTTGAAGTTAGGAGTCCTTTGCCCACGAGAGCACCCCGATTTGCTTGCGAGTCAGCAAGTCCATTCAAAGGTCTTAAAACGTGATAAATATGATAGTCTTTGAACTGTAGCAGGAGGAGAATAGACTTTCTGTAAACTTGAGCCAGAGTGCAATCCTTGGGCGCCTTTTTGGTGTTGATATCTTCCACAACCCGCATAGAATCTCCAAAAATCCTAATTTCCTGGATGCCTGAGTTAATCGCCTGGTTAAGACCTTGCCAGAGCGCTAGAAACTCAGCATGGTTGTTTGTGGCATGGACTAAACCCCAGGCATACTCCTTGTGGATTTTCCCGGCAGGGTCCAGAATGACTCCCCCACCGCCAGCCTGCCCCGGGTTGCCTTTCGAGGCCCCGTCGAAGAAAAGGGACCATTCTTTAAGCGACGATCTCCACTGGAGAAAAGCTTGTTCCTCCAACCTTATCTCCCATTTCCGATAGTGCCGAGAAGTGATTTGGATGGTGCTGGTGTAATTCTGGCTGATTTCCTTAAGCCATTTGTCTTCATCCTTCGAGAGTTGGACCGAGTTGCTGAGATTGGGCTTGCCTTTGAGGGCTTCTGCCAACATCGTCCTGGCTTGAATAGCCACCTGGGAAGGCAGTCTTTCAACTTCGTTAAAAATTCTATTGTTCCTTTCCAGCCAGATTTTCCAACAAGTGAA
>ML815785.1:166343-182738 GCA_009831015.1 Picea engelmannii
ATTGAGTTAAGAAGTTATTTGTTATATTGAATGCCATTTCATTCAAGTATTTATTGATGAAGTGATATTAATGCCATTGCTATCTTGTAAACATTGACTTCGTCAACATTTACTTTCAAATTGCTCATATTGAATATAAGATAATCATTGATTTATATGAGGTATTAACCAAGATTGCACGTATTAGTTTCCTTGTTTTGCTGTCTCAAGCATGTGATCTTATTTTCTTTGGTTATACTCTATTATTGGTTGTTTAACCGGGACTATCTGATTGGCAGTAATCTGTGAAGGGTAACTTCGTCTTTGTGCTATTAGCGTTTTCCCTTTCAAAACCCTAAGTTACCGTGGAGGTCTCCCCTAGGCCTAGCCTCCCTAAATAGAAAGAACCTCCCCATTGTGGTGACTGTTCGTGGTCAATCTGTCACCAGGTGAGCAAAATGGAGACCGCTCTGCATGCCCTGTTGGGCTTGGCAAGGCAGAACATCTGTGGCAGCAAGGGTTAACAGAAAACAGAAAACAAAACAGAATACGATCTATCTAACAACTGAAAGCAAATAACAATTCGAAAATAAACAAAAACGTCAAACACGAGACAAGGGAGTCATCAATGGTTTCAAGGCTTGATCTATTAGCGAAACCAGAGCACACGCTGAAGCAGAGATAGGGGTTCCCTCTCCCTCCAGTGGAAGGTCCTTCGGGCCCCTCAACACAATGCTTTCCTTACAAAATGAATAGAACTGAACTGAGTGATGAAAGAACTATGGGTTAGGCCGCTGATGGATAGCTTGTCAAAGACTGATCTCTAAATCATCTGGACAACATAACTTTGCTTTGAATTCTCTGCTAAAACAATGAGTCTTCACGGCTATTTATAGCATTTTTCCAGGCGGTCACGTAACCAACTTCCAGTGTAAACACAGACCTGTTTAGGGTTCACTTAAGTCATTAATTCGCCGAATTTGCAGAGCCGACCCTGATCTGAGGGTCAAATCATCTTGGGGGCCGGTCCATAGGCGGTCGGGAGGCCGACTTAAGCAATTAATGCGCCGTATTATCAGATGTGCGACTTTTTGTGCTGACAGGCACGCGTCGGGGCGCGCATGCGCTAGTAACACGTTTTTGTCCCGCGCATATGCGCACGCATCAAGCTGCTGTAAAGCGCCCTTCAATTTTTGGTTACTTTGTATAGTTTTTGACCCTTCTAGAATGCTGTGAACTTAATTCAGTGCCATGAATGACTTCATTGCTGTTTTGATGATGTGGAGTTCTTGTCGCCATGTGCAGACGAAATTCCAGTGATAACAGTGACATTGGGTGGGGAAGGTTCCTGTTTCTCCAGTTTGACCTATTACTCTTTAGCCTTTCTTGTGTCTACAAACTGTGCGATAACAGGGATCAAGAGGGAACTCACTACTCCCTACAATCCCCAACAAAACGGTGTAGCTGAACAAAAGAACATAACGATAATGGAAGTTGTGAAGACTATGTTCCATGATCAAGATCTTCCTATGTGCTTATGGGTAGAAGCAACAATGACGACTGTTTATGTGAAAAACCGATTATCCCATAGTGCACTTGGGTTCAAGACCCCGGAAGAGATGTTCACCGGAAAGAAGCCAGAGGTAAGCCATCTCAAAACATTTGGCTACCCAATATTTATTCATATACCGAAAGAGAAGAGAAACAAGCTAGAACCTTCAGGAAAGAAGGGAATATTTGTGGGATACTGTGAGGTCTCCAAGGCCTTCATAATTTATATACCAGGTCACCGCCACATTGAGATCAGCAAGGATGTGATCTTTGATGAAGATGCAGCGCTCAAGAAATCAAGAAGATGCCAACTTGAAGAAGTATATGAAGATGAACCTGTAATCCCCAGAACTGCAGAGTGGGAGGTTCCTAGAGTCGTAGAACCAGTGAGGGAAGATGTAATTTCCCCTGATGAGGAAATTCTAGAAGATCATGATATAGTGGAATTTCAAGAACCACCTCAGATGACAATCCTCCATAAAAGAAAGCCAACTTGGGCCAGAGAGCTTATTCAAGATGGGGAGAAGTATGGCGTTCCCCAAGGAACCACGAGACAGGTGAAAATACCAAATCCATTTTCTAGTTATACGACTTTGATGTGTGACCTCCTAGAGAAGGAGCCTACCAACTTTGAAGAAGCCTTTTAGATGAAAGAATGGGAAGATGTCATGACAGAGGAATACCAATCCATAATCAAGAATGATGTATGGGAAATAGTTCCCAGACCGAAGAGTAAAGATGTGGTATCCTCCAAACGACTCTTCAAAATAAAACATGCTACTGATGGAAGTATTGAAAAATATAAAGCAAGATTCATCACTCGGGGCTTTTCTCAAAAAGAAGGCATTGAATATGAAGAGACATTCGCTCCTATATCCAGATACACTTCGATCAAAACCATCATAGCCCTTGCAGCTAAGATGAAGTGGAAGTTACACCAGATGGATGTAAAGACAACCTTTCTAAATGGTGTCATCGAAGAGGAAGTGTATATAGAGCAACCTCAAGGATTTGAAGTTGAAGATAGGAAGTCTCATGCCTGTAAATTGAAGAAAGCCTTATACGGATTGAAGCAAGATCCCAGAGCTTGGTATGGCCGTATAGACAGTTTCTTGACGAGCTTAGGCTTTACCAAGAGTAAAGTAGATTCTATCCTCTACTTCAAGGTTATGAACGATGAGCCAGTGATATTATTGCTATATGTGGATGACTTATTCTTAACTGGAGAAGAAAAGCTCATCACTGAATGTAAGAAGAGACTTGCCTCAGAATTTGAAATGAAAGACCTTGGGCTAATGCGTTATTTCTTAGGTCTTGAGGTATGGCAGAGTCCAGAGAGAATCTTCCTTAACCAAGGGAAGTATGCAGTCAGAATCCTGAAGAGATTCGACATTTTGAAATGCAAGCCCATGAATACACCCATAGAAGCGAAATTGAAGCTACTGGTCGACACTTCGTCAGAATCGATTGATGAAACCTTGTACAGACAGATTATTGGATCGCTGATATACCTGACGAACACCAGACCAGAAATTTGTTTTGCCATGAACACCTTGAGTCAGTTTTTGGTAGAGCCCAGACATGTTCACCTTGTGGCTGCAAAACATGTGATGAGGTACCTTAAGGGTACATTAGATTGTGGTCTCAATTATGACGAAGATCATGATTTCACATTGAGTGGATACACTGATTCATATTGGGCAGGAAGCGTTGCTGACAGGAAAATGACTTCTGGATGTTGTTTCAGTTTAGCATTAGCCATGATCTCATGGAAAAGTAGGAAGCAATCCAACATTGCTCTCAGCACAGTGGAAGCAGAATACATTGTTGTGTGTTCTCCTAGCTGTGAAGCTATATGGCTTCGAAAGTTGCTGACCGGTCTATTTAACCTAGAGATGGAAGAAACCTCGATCCTATGTGACAACCAAAGCTGCATAAAGATGACAGAGAATCCTGTATTTCATGATAAGATGAAGCACATAGAGATCCGATATCATTACATCCGTGACATGGTGCAGAGAGGAGCCATAAATCGCTAATACATTAGCATGGATGAACAGGTTGTTGATGTGTTGATCAAGCCCCTATCTCATGTAAAGTTTGAGTACTTCCGAGATAAGCTTGGCATAGTCCGAAAGGACCTTCCTCGAAAGGGGGAGTAGTTGCTGTGATGAGATATTCCCTGCTTCCGACCTTATGGTTGTGACGTAAAGAATGACGTATACCTTGCTTCTAACCCTATGGTTGTGACGTAAAACAAGATGATGTGATATGACTAGTACTATGCTTCCAGCTGTATAGCTGTGACGTAAAGCAAGTCTAGTACCTTGCTTCCAACCTGATGGTTGTGATGTAAAGCAGGACGTGTTCTTTGCTTCTGACCTTATGGTTGTGACATAAAGCAAGAAGATGTGATGAGACTAGTACTGAGCTTCCGACTAGATAGCTGTGACATAAAGCTAGTCTAGTATCCTGCTTCCGACCTGATGGTTGTGACGTAAAGCAGGATGTATACCTTGCTTCCAACCTTATGGTTGTGATGTAAAGCAAGATGATGAGATGAGGCTAGCACTGTGCTTCCGGCTGGATAGCTGTGACATAAAGCCAGTCTAGCATCCTGCTTCCGACCTTATGGTTGTGACGTAAAGTAGGACGAGTATCTTGCTTCCAGCTTTATTACTGTGACATAGAACAATACTATGAGACGAGACTAGAACTGTGCTTCCGTCTTGATAGTTGTGACATAAATCCATTCTAGTATGATGATGATGAGCTAGCCTTGTGATGTGATGATGATGATGTATTAGTTTTATACTAATCCATATTGATGCAGATGATGATTGCATTCCTTTGAGAATGATGATGCCTGCCAATGAAGAAAACTTTCGATGATTTATAGATATGCCAGTCAGTGCTCCAAGATGATATTAATGATGCTGCCCTCCTGATGACGCTAATGATCTAGACCTCTCTCTCGCCTGATGCTGTTGAAGAATACCCTTTTTGTTAAAGGGGAGTGTTGAAATAATGTAACTGCAAAGTGTATTCTTATTATTATCTAATATATTATTCATTGGATCAATCCCCATTGTGGATTGATCATGTCGGCTATTGTAATAGGACCAAATCCCCTTTTGCGGATTGGTCAAATGATAATTATAATAGGCAGAATAAGAAGTCGGCCCTAGAAGATATTAAAGAGGCCCCATAATATATTAAAGGTGGTTATAACCACCGAGTTTGAGAACTCGACCCTGCCAGTGAAGAGACACTTCACACGTGTCAGTCTTGTATAAATAAAGAGGCCAACGCCTCACTTAGACACACAACTCACTTGCTCATTTTGAGAGACAAGTTTCGGAATTACAGTTGGAGAAGAAAGAGAGAGAGTGGCACATCTTTTGGAGAGGATCTTCTGTATTAGCTTGAGTTATCTCTTGGCATTGTATTGGCTATCTATAATAAGGAAGTTTTGCTGGGTTTTCTTCCCCTAGAGGGTTCCCCAGGATAAATGTTGTGTCTCTTGTGATTGTGTATTTTTCAGTGATCTTGTCTTTATGTTGCTGTTATCTATTGAAGTGAAAAGAACTATAATAATGGCATAAACATTAATAGTGAGCAGTGTTACTGGAAGCTCCCCCCCCCGCTTCAAAGCCTTGAAGTTGAACTGGGCGGGTGCGTCTAGGAAGTCCGGGCTGAAGCGCGCTTCAAAATTTAGGAAGCACGCTTCGGGGCTCTTGAGCATGCTTCCTATCATTTCCAAAGCATCCCCCTCCGAAGCGCGCTTGAGAAATTTGGAAGCGCTCTTCACATGCGCTTCCGAGGAAGGCCCACACACTTCCAAGAGGGAATGAGGTGTTTTGGTGTGCAACTGTGTTAGAATATGAAATATTGTGCTCGTTTTACCATTGACAATACCCTTGTCACCCAACCATAGGCCGAAGCTACCCTTCGAGCACCTTGACCTTGACAGAGAAGAATAGTGGTAGAAATCAATAGCCAAGCAAGGCTAATGCACCAAGTAAGAACATAAACCAAGCTGATCAGATAGTCCCACCCAGAAACTGGCGCATCACCTTCCCCAGAAACTTGCGCACAAAACTGCCAACTGCAGTGCGCATAAAATGCTCTCTACAATTCTGAGAAGTGTGAATAATGAGAACTGGCACCCTGTATTCACAGTGGTCTGGCAGACTTACTGGGGCCGACTTCTCCTTCTGGGTACTAATTAATTCACATTAATTATATTTTTACAGCTGACATCTCGTCTAGGGTTTCCTTTACTTCTTTGCTTCCTTCCGAAATATTCTAATCTCGTCATAGGTCACAATAGAGGTTCATACCTCCCGAAGCTACCATAATATCAACACTCCCTCCTAGCTAGGGAGGTATGGTCTTGAGCACAAACAGACCATTCAAATGGTAGTATCATGATCACCGTCATTATTATCCAACTGGATAATCTCCTATGAAAACTGGTACAATATCAATTGATAGAACACACCTGTGTTTATCCATGGTAGTACGCAACTACTCAAACCGTGACACATAGTCACAAACAGTGGAACAAATCCACCACAGTAGTATATCTCTACTGTCTGGAGACAAGCAGTCTCCATAACAATCATCCGATGCCAACCTGCACAGAAAAATATTTAAAAAAAAAACTGAATCATCTGGGCAAATCTTTCACTCACGTCTGTGAGATATGAAAGAATATTTTCCCTTAGAGTAGAACAATGAGATATCTGGGCTATTCTTCTCAAACAAGGAAGAATAACTGTCCTGTCTTCTGAACCTGGACCATTCCCCACCCTGGGCCATTCTTCCTACACTAATCAAAGTACACCCTAGATAGAATGTATAAACCCTAAGGAATGCCTGTCCCTGATTGCTGAGCCTGGACCATTCCCCACCCTGGGCCATTCCTCCTACACTAATCAAAATGCACCCTGGAGAGAATGTATAAACCCTAAGGAATGATTGTCCGGACCATTTCCTCTGTTAACCACAAGAGGAAAAGACTTTCTTGCATGAACCTCCAAAACGGACCATTCCTCACATTAACCACATTGAGAAATCGCTGTCCGGCGAGGCGGGCCAGTCTTCTTGAGTAACCCTCAAGAAGAGAGACTGCCCTAGACCACTCCCTATGTTAACCACAATGGGAAGTCACTGTCTATGATACATCAACAATAAGGACCATTTCCCATGTTAACCATAATGGGAAATTGTTGTCCGTCATAAATCTCAATCCACTTTCCGAACAGGAAAGAATCTGTCCAATCTGGACTATTTTTCAATCACAAAGATAAATGTTTCAATAATATTTTAGTGCTCCCTTTTAACCTGGAGAGTCTTCCCTTTCAGCTAAGGGAGTTATTTCCACGATCCTCATCTTCTCTCTGAAATATGCAAACTTTATTCTGGATAGAGGTTTTGTCAGAATGTCTGCTATTTGCTCATCAGTGGAGATATACTCAAGTTTTACCTCTCCTTCTTGGACTTTATCTCGAATAAAGTAGTATTTGATCTCAATGTGTTTCGACCTTTCATGAAACACAAACTGTTATGATAATCTTATAAAACTCTGATTATCACAATATATTATGGTTGATTCTGGAATTTGATCAAATAAATCGAAGATTAACTTCCTTAACCATATTGCTTCAGTGCATGCTTCACATGATGCCATATACTCTGCTTCTGCTGTGCTGAGTGCGACAGACTTATGTTTCTTGCTGCCCCAAGATATCATAGCGGAGCCCAAGCTGAAACACATACCTGAAGTGCTCTTTCTGTCTTCTGCACTTCCTGCCCAATCTGAGTCTGTGAATCCATGACGTTGTATATTGATGGATGCGGTATATCTCAAACCATAGTTTATTGTTCCACAAATATATGTTAATACATGCTTTGCAACTATCCAATGCTCATGTCTTGGTTCCACCTAGAACTGGCTTAGTGTATTTACGACAAAGCAAATGTCTGGTCGAGTATTTACCAAATACATCAATGACCCAATTAGTTGTCGATATAGAGATGGATCTACTGGATCAGAATCTGGAACTTTCACTTTTCTTATATCCACATTCATAGGAGTGTTCATGGACTTACAATTCATCATTCCAAATTTTTGAAGAATCTTTATTGCGTACTTTCCTTGTCCAAGGAATACTTCACCACGCTTCTGCCATACTTCTAGTCCCAAGTAAGAGTGCATGAGACCTAGATCTTTCATATCAAATTCATAAGCTAATTCCTTCTTGCACTGGATAATGAGAGATTCTTCACCTGTTATGAATAGATCGTCAACATATAATAGTATAATCACAGGTGCATTGTCCACGACTTTGTAATAAAGGTTTGGATCTGCATGACTCTTGGAGAAACCAAGTCTTGTTAGATAGTTGTCCATTCCGACATACCAAGCCCTTGGAGCTTGCTTGAGTCCATATAGAGCTTTCTTCAATCTGCAAACGTGAGTGTCTCTGGAATGTACCTCAAACCCTTGAGGTTGTTCAATATATACTTCTTCTTCAATAGATCCATTGAGGAAAGCTGTATTTACATCCATCTAATGTAAGTTCCATCCCATGGAAGCGACAAGAGATATGATAGCTCTGATGGAAGTATATCTAGCCACTGGAGCAAACGTTTCGTCATAATCTTCTCCCTCCTTTTGGGAGAACCCTCTAGCTACGAATCTTGCCTTGTATTTATCCATGCTTCCGTCTACTGCATGTTTGATCTTGTACACCCATTTTGAAGTTACCACCGATTTTTTTTCTTTAGGTCTTGGTACGATTTCCCATACATCATTTTTCATAATGGATTGATGCTCTTCCGTCATAGCTTCTTTCCATTGTTCCTTTTGAAATGCTTCTTCAAATGTGGTAGGTTCTTCATCTAGAATCTTTGTCATGTATGTTGCATAACTTGAGAATCTTTTAGGTCTTTTGCTCTTTCTGAATGTTCCTTTTGGAACCTTGAGTCTTTCTGCGTCTTGTAAGGTAGCTTCAAGCCAAGCTGGTATTTTCTTAGTCTTAGGTACGATATTTGAATCAATTTTTTCACATGGCTCCATAGGATGATCAGGTAGTTCCTTTTCGTCATTTACATTTTTTGTGCTTTCTTCGTTAAGTTCTTCAATCTCTTCTTATTCTATATTTTCTTTGATGGATTTCCTGAAGGCCATCCTTTCATTGAACGTTACATCTGTACTGAACTCGATCTTGTGTTGTTCTGGAATATATATTCTGTAAGCCTTGGATGAATCACTATATCCCACGAATATCCCTTTCTTTCTTGAAGGTTATAGTTTATTCCTCTTGTCCTTGAGAATGTGGGAGTAAACATGACATCCAAATATTCTTAGATTTTCCACATTAGGTTTCTTACCTGAGAAATCTTCTTCTGGTGTCATGTTCTTCAATATATGATGAGGACTTCTGTTCTTCACATATATAGCTTTCATTGCTGCTTCTCCCCATAAGAACATGGACAGACCTGGATCATTCAGTAAGGCTTTTACAGTTTCTTCAATAGATCTGTTCTTTCTTTCTGCTACACCATTTTGTGGAGGATTATGAGGAACAATTAGCTCCCTCCTAATCTCTGCCGATTTGCAGAATGCAACGAATTCCTTCGAGGTGTATTCTCCTCCATTATCTGTTCTTAATGTCTTGATCTTCTTGTTCATGAGGTTTTCTATCTTTGCTTTGAATTCTTGAAAATTGCTGAATACTTCATCTTTTGTCTTCAGTAGGTATAGCCAAGTCTTTCTTGAATAGTCATCTATGAAGATTACATAGTAAGAAGATCCTCCGAGAGATTTTACTGGCATCGGATCGCAAACATCTGAGTGTATTAGATCTAGAATCTCCTTAGATTTGTTATTGCTGCTTGGGAATGGTTTCTTGATATTCTTCCCAAGGGCACATCCTTTGCAGATTCCTTCATGTGTAGAATGCAACTCTGGTATTCCTTCAACCATTCTTTTGAGAAAGGGTAATGCTTGATAATTAATATGAGTGTACCTTCTGTGCCAAAGTTCATTAGGGTTGACTTCGTCATGTACAAGAGCTTCTTCATTTTGTTCTAGTAGTCTGTACAAATTTCCTTCATGACTTCCGATAACCCTAGCATTCTTTATGATGGAGTCTTCATGCCATGATAACATTTTTCCATCCACAAAATCTATTCTGTTTCCCTTGTCTTCTAGGAAAGATATTGATACACGATTCTTTTTGTTGAAGGAAAATCTTCCTGCGGACAGGTAGATCTCCTCAAAGAGCTAGGCTCTTAACTCTAAGACAGAAAGTGCTTATCATGGTCACTGACTTCCTTTTAGATCTAGGTGGACTAGTATGTGAGGAGGAAGGAGAAAAGAAGTACCTTTTACCGGTGTTTGTCCCTGCTCGCTCCGAGTTGAGCTCCAATCTTTTGCTCTTCGATCATCCCTGTAGACAAACAAAGTACGACCACTTCCTACTCTATCAAGATTAGTCCAAAATAGGTCTATCTACTAAAGATACAAATTCATGTGAGATTGAACATGAATTAGAAAGAAATAGGCCAAGCAAATTATATTAATGAGGAAAAAACATTGCTTACAGCCGTAGATGGATTGCAACAGTTCTGCCAAGTCCTCCTTGTCTACCCCTTGCTCAAAATATCCACGATCTGAATGATGATAGCTTCACTGATTGCTCCCTATGAGATCATAGGTCTCTTGCTCCAAATTATCTTTGTTCCAGCACCACTTATAAGATCATAAGTTTGGTGTGATTCTTCTTTTCCAGTCCCCTTTCACCATTAGAAAGCTTGCTTATATAGCCTTGGAGAGGCTTTAACCACTTGAGATATCCTTGGGGAAGTTGAGGATTTTCCTCCTTCAGTTGAGGATCTACCCTAAGATCATGGCTGGATTAGGGATTCGAATCCAACTTCCTTCCAAGAATGAAAGGATCCTTCCCCCATTCATCTCAACAACTTAACAACTGCCAGAATAGGTAGCACTCCCTCAAAAGGGCCATCAGAGCGCTATAGTGCTCCCCAATAGGCTTAAGGGGAGCACCAACACTCCTAAAGACACCAACGCTCCCTTAGAAGGGCCAAAGGAGCTTTATAACGCTCCCAGACAGTGTAAGGGGGGACGCCAACGCTCCCAAAAGAGGTATAGGGGAGCGCTCTCCTCCAAAACTTAGTTTTTTGAGTGTTTTCAGATGGCAAAAGGTTCATGAGACCAGTTAACCTTTTCTCCTCTTCCAAATCAAGTGTTTTACATGTGCCAAGTGTCCTCCTGATGTCGTTTACATGCATGAAATAGGCATTATGGCAGTATGCTTCCCTGACACTTGCGACACTTGTGAGCAAAATGCGACACTTGCGACCTTTGTAATGACGACACTTGCGACACTATCAAAGTGAGTATTTTTGATGTGTAACAGATTACCCCCCAAAGTATGAAGTTAGAAGACATGAACTGATAACTAAAATTCTTTGTAGACTTTCAAGCAAGGGTATAGATAAAGAGAACCTTACAAAAGCTGCACACAAATGACACAAACGCGCCACCCAGGGCACTTCCGCTCCCACCAGGACCTTCTTTTCCTTAGGCCCGAAGAGCTAGAATGCTCTTCAAAACCCCCTTTCGGGACTTTGTCACCCACATAAATTTTCTTTATGATCTCCCTATCAAAATTGGGAAATCGGACCTTGCGCGATCGCGAGTTCTACAGCCACCGGATCGGGTCTTACCAATCCCCGAACCCCGATGCACCCACGTGTTTCTTGATTTTATAGGGACTTCTCCAGATCAGGAAATCGACACTCGCATTGTCGTGATCCACTGCTCTCACGGATCCCCGATTCCCAATCAGCGATGGTACCTCTGCACCCCTTAGCCCCCTCCGGCTAACTCTTGCGCATATGACCTGCTGGTCCACACAACCACAGTCCTTCCCCTATCGGAGTTTCGGACTTCGCGAAATGGGAATGCGTAGAACTTACGCCCTTCGGATTTCCGATTCTCCAATTTCCGATGCCACCTGGCGTTGACTCCAGCGAGGGTTGACCCTTCGACACCTGTCCTCCACTATGGCCCTTAACCTTGTCGGGAAATCGCGTATCGGAATATCGCAATTCCTAAGGTGACGGTTCCTTTGTCTTCGAAAAACCCGAAATGCCGAAACCCGATTCCTTCGGATCCTCAGACACGCGTCCCTCAGATCGAATGGCTCCGACCGTGTTGGGAAATCGCGGATCACGATTCCATTATGCAAGAGTTTCACGACTCCGAAAACCCCGATATCCCGAACTCCGAACTATCCGGGATCTCTCGCCACATGTCCCTGCTGTGATCAACGACTGAGATTCTATGTCAGGGTTTCGAGAACCACAAGGTCTCTATTCTCCACCTCAGCAAAACCCCGATGCCTCAAAATTCCCGATAACTTCCTGGCTCCTTGACACGTGTCTTGCCGGGATCAACGACTGACAGGATTTCGTCGATCTCCTCGGTAAGATCCTGACCGTCGATTCCTCCTCCTTGAGGATTTCCTCTCTAAGAAACCTTCTGTGCAGTCTCTCGATAATTTCTAAGGCCTTGCTCCTCCTGAGATTTTTCACTCTGATTCTTTCAGAGGGATGTGTGCGTATTCCTTGCGCTCAACCCTGTAAACACTTCAAGTGATCGAACTTCTTCGACTCTTCGCAACTCCTGCAGCAACAGTCTTAGATCTTCTTTGCTCAGATCTACAACTGAGACTTCTTCTTCAGCCTGCACACTCTTTGCACGACTTTAGAAACCCACGTTAACTTTTGAGAGCTTTGAGAACAAGAGTTTAACTCCCTGAGCCTCCGGTCAACGCACTCCTTGCGAACGACTTCAACTGCACTCCTTGCAGGAATCCTTGCTCAAAAGGAGAAACAATCGTAACTCACTTCACCTCCTCTTAGACTTCTACCTTAACACATGAAATCATACGCACAACATAACAAAAATGCCTAACAGGAAGAAATGTTCATAAACAGAGCATTCAACACACATACACAGAGAATAACACAACAACCATGAATCTGAATCAACCTCTTCTATTAATCCTAGATTTATACATGGGTGTTTTCTACAACTCTCTACTATTCTCCTCAGCTCTAGATTCTTCTAACTCCTGTTAATTGTTACCATGATACAAATGAGGGTGTCTATATCCGGTTTCCCTCCTGCACTCTAAAACTGTCTAATCTAAGAATTCAATTCTATCTACCTGCAACTACTACTATAAATGCCTCTGTCTATCTCAGACAAGAGCGTATGGCTCGAGGTCTGATTACATTCTTACCAAAGCGCCTAAATTAAATGGTCTCATTTATATTCAGCGCGTCAACTTCAAGGGAAAATTTTAAAAAATTCAAAAACTTGCGCTGGACGTCTTCCGACTGTCTTCCGCTTCCACGTTGGCTTGCTTGTCGTGAGGGATGCTCCTGCATCAACAAACAAGGTCGCTCGATAATCTTTTCATCTTTAGAGAGTCTGAAAAGAACTTAAAGATGACTCCAATGTTGTCCTTTTTCATAATGTTAGTCTTGCGAGGCCGAAAAAGAGATAAATTATCACTCGAAAGATGCCCTTGCAAACCGTTTAACGAGTGGGAAAGAAAGCAAGATCACTCGGAAATCTTTTCATGTTTAGAGAGTCTGAAAAGAGCTTAAAGGAGACTCCAGGGGGTTCCTTTTTTGTGTATCCATACAGGTCTGAAAAAGAGATAAAAGTCTACTCGGATGCATTCTCATGTATTTATGAGCACGAGAAAGAACAAAGACTAAGTTCGGTATGCCCCCAGCTTGAAAGCTAGTGGCTTAACTCCAGAAAGATCATCAAAGGCTGGAGACATTCCCTCCAAGCTTCGATTCATTCACCGAAGGATAAGGGTGGATGAAAAGAAGGTTCAAGAGAGGTGACTGTTTCATTTTTTAACGAGCTCGACACAGGAAAAGAACTATGCTCAAGGCCTTTGTTTCATTTTTTAATGAGCTTGCCGCATAGAAGGGAAACTATGCTCGTGGTTTTGTCTGGATCATGGCTTCCAAGAGGATAACGCTCTGGAAGAGTACCATGTCGAAGGATAAAACGTGGTCATGGACTCCAAGAGATCTTCACTGGATGAAAGATAATCACTCGAGAAGGGACACATGTCGAAGGTCGTGACAGGGGTAAGGAGATCGAGCTCCAATAACCCTACCAAAGAGATCACCATGTCAACTATCGGATCCAAAGCATCGGAAGTTGAGGTCATGGGAGACAACGCCACATAATTGACATGCGGCGGGGGTGATACTGTTTGCATATAAGAACCATTTAGGGAGGTAACCCAGTTGGGGCCGATGAATGAAAGTTGATCAATAGTCACAATTCTTCCATCGTGAGGGAAATATATCACACGGAAAAGAGTGGATAAAATAGCTTTCATGGCATAGACATAATCCCGCCCAAGGAGTAAAGCGAAATCCAAGGGGTCTCAGACTACCATGACATCAATAAAGACAGTTTTCCCTCCCAAAGTTACAGGAAACTGAGGAAGGATCCCTAAAGGTTGACTCGTTCTTCTGTTAAAAGCTAACAGATTCTGTGTAACCGGTGCAAGCTGCAGACAACCCAAAGCGTACCAAGCAACATAAGACAAAATACTAACAGACGCACCTTCATATATCAACGTTTGAGGAACGTCCCGACCACGAACCTGTACTGTAATTTGGAAAGGAATGTGAGAGGGAAGACGAGGTCCAGTTAGCGCACCCCAATCAAAAAGGATGGCTTCAGTACTTGGAGGGGGTTTCACAGGAGAAGGAGGAATGCCCCCCGGCACGGTAGAGTTTGTATTAACGAGAAAAACATGGGCAGTATCAGGTTTACTCTCTAGAAAGGGAGTAGGATCGACCAATGATTGGATCGGATCAACCAATGGTGGACTTGGATAGACCACTTTGGCACTCTTCAGAGGAAGAGTGGGACTGACCTAGGAAGGGACTGGATCAGTCACTTTGACATTCCTCAATGGAGGAATGGGATCGACTGATGGTGAAACTGGATCGACCACTTTGACACTCTTCAGAGGAAGAGTGGGACTGACCGAGGAAGGGACTGGATTAGCCACTTTAGCACTCGTCAAAGGAGGAGTGGGATCGACCGATGACAGAACCGAATCAACCACTTGAGTTTCATTCTCCAAGGGAAGAATGGGGTCGACGGGTGGAAACAGATTGATCGCTTTGGTGTCACTCTCTAACGGGAGAGTGGGATTGACCGAGGATGAAAACATATCGACCACTTTGGTGTCACTCTTTTGATGAAGAGCGGGGCTGATCGATGACGGAACTGGATCAACTACTTGGGTTTGTGGTTCAATCGAGGAGGAAACTAGATTGACCACCTGATCAACCAGAATGACCGGGGATGGAACCGGATTGACCAGTCCACCAACCAATGATGTGTCGGAGGAAATCTTACGATAACCTTTTGGAAGTTGAAGTTTTTCCAAAAGAGAAGAACCCTCGTCCATGCAAGGACAAAGGTGAGAGTAATGATTACCTTTACATAACATGTAAGGGAACTTGACAGTTTGCTTCTTCTTACAGCCTTGAGCATCACTAGTTGACGGGGTATCATCGACATGACTGACAGAGGCTGATGACGTGGAGGACCACATTTCTAAGACCTGGGTAAGACCGGGGCAATCCCTCAGAAAGTGGTCACCCTTACAAAGGCTACAAGGGAATTTGGGTTTTGGAGTCTTCATTTTAA
This sequence comes from Picea engelmannii, assembly GCA_009831015.1. Lineage (NCBI taxonomy): Eukaryota > Viridiplantae > Streptophyta > Pinopsida > Pinales > Pinaceae > Picea > Picea engelmannii. The sequence goes on from ML815785.1 coordinate 181,678, forward strand.
TCTTGTTGACCTCATCAACACTCCCAGTACTATTGACAGTAATTGGTTTCTTAGAGCCAACATCTAATGTTGTTGGGGCCTTGGTCCTTTTCGGGCTCTTCTTCATCTTGTCTTTCCGTTTTTTCTTCTTCTGATCAACCTGGCTACTTTCTTTAGAGATTTCACTGGGCAAAGAAGGAGAAATGGAAGGAGACTTGATGGACGAAGAAGGCAAAAATTTGATGCGAGGTTGATGTGTGGGTGGTGTACCAACATCTAAAGTATTAGGTGTAGTTGAAACATTGGGAGGATTCGGGATCACCGGAGTGGGGAAAAACCAAACTGGTAATCCAATAGTGAGTCCTGGAAGACTCAGTCTGGCAACATATGGAGGACCAAAGTTTCCAAATGAAGGAAAGGTATAAGGTTCCCTAGGAAAAGGGGTTCCTCCATTGGTACTCCCAGGATTCGATGCCATTATCACTGACTCGACCTAAGGTCCACTAAGTAAAACAAACAACACACGCTACGAATCTAAGAAGCAATCAATCAAACAAACCTTCCTACGATGAAACCACTAGTTGGTGATGAAATCCAACGTTGCGAGATCAAAATAGGAAGGGGCGGGGATAGAGTGGGTGGATCAGTTATGTTGGCGACCTGCTTAACGGACTTATGCCTTGGTGCAAGCTTCCATGCAGTAATTGTGGATTTACCCTGCAAGGAGCATGAGTGAGTTTGACCAACGTCTGTTCCAGGTACAGTGAGACTTCCCTTCACCGTCACCTTGTGTGAGACCCTAAAGATTGTGGCTACTAAGGTTACCAATTCGTAGTCAGCCCCTGGGCGGGTACAGTCGCCAGTCCAGTCGGAACGTATGGGCAGGATAATAAGTCCAAAATCAACTTGAAAGGCTCCCACACGTAATCATGGGTATACCTTCCAGTGACCCCCAATATACGATCCGACCACTACAAACAGTTGAACCACAGAGGGATAATCTCCGTAACTCACCCGAATGTGACCTCGTGCGTAACCCCTGTGTGAGAGGGGGATCCCAACAAGCCAATACGACAATTGGA
>ML815785.1:187976-201265 GCA_009831015.1 Picea engelmannii
GACGCTTCCGACGCTCCCGCTTCTGGCAACACTGCGTGTGAGCCATGAGAAAAAGTCAAGGTATCTAGAAAAAGTTAGGTTGAATGTAAAATTGTTATGAGCTAGAAGCAAACGATATTCCTAATATTGCAAATGATGTAATTGTATTGATCTATTGCGTTGGCACGTGTAAACATTATCCACCATGAAGAGAATTTTGAATTGCCTTGTCAAGAGTTGTAACTAAAGTCTTTAGTCTAGTTCTATGTTAGAACTAAAGTGTAATGTTGAGTTGCAACTAAAGTCTTGAGTCTAGTTCTATTTTAGTAATGTTGAGTTGCAACTAAAGTCTTGAGTCTAGTTCTATTTTAGTAATGTTGAGTTGCAACTAAAGTCTTGAGTCTAGAACTAACGTGTAATGTTGAGTTGCAACTAAAGTCTTAAGTCTAGTTCTAAGTTCGAACTAAAGTATGTCAGTCTCAAGTCTAGTTCTAAGTTCGAACTAAAGTGTAATGTTGAGTTGTAACCAATCTCAAGTCTAGTTCTAAAGTTCGAACTAAAGTGTAATGCTGAGTTGTAACCAATCTCAAGTCTAGTTCTAAGTTCGAACTAAAGTATGAAGTTGAGTTATGACTAATGCATGCAATCAAGTTACTATTTCGAGCTTCTTCTCTTCCCCTCTTCAGCCTATATAAGAAGAGGTCGAACCCTCTCCTCAACACAGTTCTGCAACATAGTTCCGCAATACAGTTTTGCAACACAATTTTGAAACAGAGTTTTCATATGCAGGTTGAGGGTGAAGTAATAGAGGAGCACATCAGTGATAAAGAGACAACATATCAAAGGTGTATTTCAGCAAGGTCTTGTAAGTCTTTTTCAGGTCAGAGTCATCTTGGCAAGCTCTTTGAGAGAAGTACATTCATGGTGGATATTTGTAAGAGATCTTACGCTATTAATGCAATAAAGGAATATTGTTTGCTGGGTTTTTTCTCCCTGTACAGGGTTTCCCCAGGGTATATGTGTTGTTGATATGCATGTTTACTTATCTACATAATTATTGCTATTCGATTATGATTTGAAATTGTTAAAGCGTATTAAGCTGGAATCAAAGTATTGAAGAAAATAAAAGAATTAATCCGCATAAGAAATCAAGCTCATAATATAACAATATGCTCATGAGAAATGAAAAGAAATTTTCACTGAGGATTCTCAATAATGGAAATAGGCAGAGAAAAGGAATATCACCCAAACATAACTTTTTTTTCTTCCTTGTCTCTTGAAGAACATATCAAGATTGTTAACCAAGGAGCTTCTTGTAGCAAGCAAATTGACAGAGAGAAAAAGGAAGAGGAAGAGAGACTAAAAGAAGAAAAAGAGCAACAAGTCGTGCAAACAAAACAAGAAAGTTTCTTAAGGAACAAGAACATGAGAGGAAGCTACATGAGGAGGCGGGGAAAAAGGAAGAGGAAGATGCTACTCAAAAATTTTTGATAGGTTAGAGGAAAAGGGATGAAAAGGAGTAAAGAAAGAGGGAATACATAGAGAAAATAAAGAGTGATTAGGAAGAAAAGGCTCATCTAGAAGAGGAGGAATTAAAGAAAAATAAGGAACAAGAACAAGACAAATAACTAAGGAGGAAGTAGGAATAAGAAGAACAAAAGAAGAAAGAATAACTAGACATAATAAATAAAGAGAGGGATGAACAAGAATAGAACCTCAATGAAACTTCAGAGAATTATGCAACGATTGCAAAGTCTTCTGAAGTGATTGATTTGACAAAGGATGATGAACAAGTGGACAAGGATGGTGTCCCCATCATCAATGAGAGTGTGACTAAGGAGGAACCCCCAATAGATCCAGTAAGGGAGAAGAAAGTGGAAAGAAGTGATGACATCAATTAGTAGAAAACTCAGTCAGACGAAGAAGACACATCTAATACCAACAATGAATAATATCAAGGTCCAACTGGTGGTCAATATTTAGAAGTTCCCTTTCTTGGGAGCTAGGAAGGAAATACAGGTGTCCAATATACCCAACTGGATAAATATGGTGAACAAGGCCATGATGCAATTAATGGCAATGGTATAGGTGGTGAATATGTAGGAAGTGTTAAATTTAGAGCTGCTATTAAGTTCTTTTCAATTTACTAGATAATAATAGCATAAGAAGGATCACTGAGAGAAACAAAATCACAAGATACACAATATTTATCCTGGGAAAACCCTCATGGGGGAGAAAATCCAACAAAAACTTCCTTAATATAGATTTCCAATACAATTCCAAGACAAAAGACCAAACACTAGAGAATATCCAAGACTGAGCAATGCACCTCTCTCTCCTTCTTCTCCCAACTGTAACTATCTCCAAACTTGCGCACTTGAGTGAGTGTGCTAATGAGGTGCCTTCAACTCTTATTTATACTTGCTGGCATGTGCTAGGGTGGTGTCTCTTCATTGGGTAGGGACAAATTCTTCAACTAGTGGCTAAAGCCACTTTAATTATCCCTGGGGGGACACTTCTCAATTAGCATGATATAATTAGGGTTTGACCAATTCACAAAAGGGGATTTGGTCATACATAAGTCCTGACATGATCAATCCACAAAAGGGGATTGATATATATGATAATAACTCAATAATAATTAGAATACTCTTTACAGTTACAATATTTCAACACCCCCCCTTAACAAGAAGGGTATTCTACAACATCATTAGGAGAGAGAGAGAGGGCAAAAACATCATCATCATCTTGAACACTGACTGACATATCTATAAATCATTGGAAGTTTTTTTCTCATCATCGACAACATCATCATTCACAACATGGAGCTGGAGCATCACCATCATCTGCATCAACATCAATTAGTACAATACTAATATAACATCATCAATCAGTACAAGACTGATACACCATCATCATCAACAACACGAGGTTGATACAACATCAACAAAAACAGGACAAGGATGATGCAACATCATCAACAACATCATCAACAACATCATCATCAACATGAGGCTGAGATAAAAACATCATCAACACGAGGCTGAGATCGCAACATCATCAACATCATCAACACTAGGCTGAGATCACATCATCATCATCATATAGCAAAAAAATGAGTCAGGTGCAACAACATTTTGTGGTACTCTGACAATCCCTAGGGATCTTCTCAGGAATCATAATATTCCCTAGGATATAAAATCCTAACCGAGCTACCACATGGTACTCTGACAGACCATCCTTACCTAACCTTCAGGATCTACCCAGAAATCATAAGATTCCCTAAGATTATAAAAATCCTAAGGGAGCTACCACTATTGACCACAACTGGCATATACATGCACATGTACTCTGACAGACCGTCCTTACCGGACCTTCGTGATCTTCCTAGGGATGATCGATCCCCTAGGATATAAAATCCTAACATAGCTACCCGTTGTTGGTCAGGATACCATAGTATCATCAACATCACTCCCCCTTTTGAGGGAGGTCCTTTCAGAAAACACCAAGCTTTCTCGGAAGTGCTCAAACTTCACACAAGACAGAGGCTTGGTCAACACATCTGCAACCTGCTAATCTGTGCCAACCTATTGAATATTTATAGCTCCCCTCTGCACCATATCACGAATGTAGTGATATTGGATTTCTATGTGCTTCGACTTATCATGGAACACAGGGTTCTCCATCATCTTTATACAACTCTGGTTATCACATAGAATCACGGTTGCTTCCATCTCCAGATCAAATAGACCTGTCAGCAACTTTCGAAGCCATATGACTTCACAACTGGCGAAACATGTTGCAATGTATTCCGCTTCTGTCGTGCTGAGAGAAATACTAGATTGCTTCCTACTCTGCCATGAAGTCATGGCTAACCCCATACTGAAACAACATCCTAAAGTGATCTTTCTGTCAGAAACACTTCCAGCCTAATCTGAATCAGTATAACCAATCAGTCTGAAGTCATGATCTCCAGTATAACAGAGACCAAATTCCAACGTACCCTTAAGGTATCTCATCACATGTTTTGCAGCAACAAGGTGAACACGTCTGGGTTCTACCAGATACTGACTCAAGGTGTTCATAGTAAAACATATATCGGGCCTGGTATTCATCAGATGCATCAATGATCCAATGATTTGTCTGTACAACATGTTAGGACCGGAAGTCACCTATGGATTGTGGCAGAGGTAATCCCGATACCCATCATAGTTTGTGGTGGATGTTGGCTTTAATAGGTGGAGTTCAATGGTCAAAACTCAACAACATGAATGATGTTCAACACAGAACTGGACAGGAAATGCAGAGGGAAGTGAGGGCCACACTAACTTCAGTCAGTAAATTGAGTTAAGGCGAGAGCAGAGGGAAGACTTAGGAGAAAGGTGAATGAGACTGCTCTGGGCATCAGGCTTTCCAACAGCTCAGGGAGGAAAAATGAAACTCAGGAGCACTCTTGAGCTCAAGTTCAGACACTGAAATATGTCTACTAGGGACACAGTTACAGTTGCAACATGATCAAACCTCCATCATCCTGCAACTGCAATGGCTCGACTAGATCTTCCATGCCCGAGCCATTCAATGTGAGAGGGGAAAGAGACCATAGGGAAATGAATAAAAGTGACCACGATACCGCTATAATCAAACCTCCATTACAGTAGTATAACGATCCTCGACCGGATCATCCATGCCCGAGTGTTTTAAACAAATTTTATAGACAATATGAAAAGAAGGAAGCTGACTTCTATTAACATGAAAGTCTCAAATCGATTACATAACCAGAGAACAACTTTGACAGAACAAAAAATAGAGACTGGGAGCTCTGCTCAACTAAATACCATTACAAAATAACATAACTCCATACATATACTCAAAAATTTCATAAACAACAATAGAGGTGTGCTTGAGCTTTCATGGCGCTGCGTCTTCTCAGTCAGACTGTGCATACAGTCTCTTCTGCACAAGCCTTCCCTTGTCAGACGCAATCTTAGACTATCTGGGATGACAAATTGCCTACACGGTCAGAATTTTTGACTTTACATTCATGGGGGGAGACAATGTTTCAACCACCTCCCCTGCCTTCATAACTGCTTCATCGGGATCAGGATGGGAAAGAGTCAACTCTGCACCTAGAGAATTTGGATAAAATGCATATGGTGGGTTTTTAAACCCCTTTTCTCGCATTTCTCCGCCCAGGGGCCAAATCCTTAGGGAAAATACCCCCTTTACAAAGATATGTGCTAACACAATGTAGCATCAACCAATTCTGATGAGGTATTAACCAAGAGCTTCAAATTTGTTTCCATGGGTGTTCATGGCTTTACATTCCAACGTATCAAACCTCTTCAATATTTCTATTGCATACTTTCCTTGGTTAAGGAAGATCTTCTTTGGGCTCTGCCAAACTTCAAGACCTAAAAAATAATGCATTAGGCCTAGGTCTTTCATCTCAAATTCTCCAGCGAGCTTCTTTTTACAATCAGTGATGAGATTTTCTTCTCCAGTTAAGAATAAGTCATCCACATACAACAAAAATATGTCTACTAGGGACACATTTACAGCTGCAGCATGATCAAACCTGAAAACACCCCCTTTATTGAAATACATCTACTAGGGACACAGTTACAACTGCAACATGATCAAACCTCCATCATCCTGCAACTGCAACGACTCGAATGGATCTTCCATGCTTGAGCCATTCAATGTGAGAGGGGAAAGAGACCACAGGGAAATGAATAAAAGTGACCACGATACCGCTATAATCAAACCTCCATTACAACAACATAATGATCCTCGACTGGATCATCCATGCTCGAGTGTTTTAAACAAATTTTACAGACAAAATGAAAAGAAGGAAGCCGACTTCTATTAACATGAAAGTCTCAAATCGATTACATGACCAGAGAATATCTCTGGCAGAACAAAAAATATAGATTGGGAGCTCTGATCAACCAAAGACCATTACAAAATAATAGAACTCCATACATATACTCAAAAATTTCGTAAAAAACAACAGAGGCATGCTCGAGCTTCCATGGCACTGCGTCTTCTCAGTCAGACTGTGCATACAGTATCTTCTGCATACACCTTCCCCTGTTAGACACAAGCTCAGACTGTCTGGGCTGATGAATTGCCTACATGGTCAGACTTTTATGACTTTCCATTCATGGGGGGAGATGATGTTTCAACCACCTCCCCCGTCTTCATAAATGCTTCATTAGGACCGGGACGGGCGAGATTCAACTCTGCACCTGGAGAATTTGGATAAAATGCATATGGTGGGTTTTTAAACCCCTTTTCTCACATTTTCTCTGCCCAGGGGCCAAATCCCTAGGGAAAACACCCCCTTTACAAAGATATGTGCTAACACAACGTAGCATCAACCAATTCTGACGAGGTATTAACCAGGAGCTTCAAAATTGTTTCCATGGGTGTTCATGGCTTTACATTCCAACATATCAAACCTCTTCAATATTTCTATTGCATACTTCCCTTGGTTAAGGAAAATCTTCTTTGGGATCTGCCAAACTTCAAGACCCAAGAAATAATGCATTAGGCCTAGGTCTTTCATCTCAAATTCTCCAACGAGCTTCTTCTTACAATCAGTGATGAGCTTTTCTTCTCCAGTTAAGAATAATTCATCCACATACAACAACAATATAATAGGCTCATCATTCATAACCTTGAAGTAAAGGTTAGAATCAAATTTACTCTTGGTAAAGCCCAAGGTCGTCAGGAAATTGTCAATTCTTCCATGCCAAGATCTAGGAGATTGCTTCAACCCATACAAAGCCTTCTTCAACCCGCAGACATGAGTCTTTCTATCTTCAACTTCAAACCCTTGAGGTTGTTCTATATACACTTCTTCTTCAATAACACCATTTAAGAAGGTTGTTTTCACATACTGTTGACCGACCATTTAGCACAGGTGGTCAAATCATGTGCCATGAAGAGATGCATCAACAGATGCCATGTTGTCGAAGACTTTTGGTCCTATAGGGCAGTGTTTGGCCCCAACACTTTATTTTGTAACTGGAATTTCCGCACCCCTGCGTGGGTTAATAATGTAATAGGTCTGCATGAGTCATGTCTAGGTCAGTTACCTTGGGATTGGTTCACTGGGAGAGTTCCTTTCACTGAGGGTGTTTTATCCTCAGGTTATCAATTGGGTTTTTCAGCCTTATTGATTTCCCTTGAGTTTTTCCCTCACACTTACAATAAGTCTTCCAAAGTGGTGAACGACGTTCTAGTGGGCTTATGTTTTGGTAACTATTATAGGGAATCATTATAAATGACCATGCAAGACATCTTAGAAAGTTTCACAGAATTTCGTCGAGTCTAGGTCAGTTTTTTTTAATTAATTAATTTTTAATTAAATTTCCCTAAGTTTGGAGGTTTAATTATTTAATTAATTAAATATTTTTGAGCAATAATTGTAAAAACTAGGTCCTTGGATTTTTGATAGGGGTATTTGTGCTCAAAAGAAATGGAATAGCACCCCCTACATCCATGGACCAAGTTTCATCTCAGTCGGACAACTTTAGCCATGGGTTAGTCCACCCGAAGTGTCAGTCAGTCTAAAACAACAATTTTAATTGCTAAAGTACAAACATGGAAAAAGTGTAAAGTTGTAATAATGAGTTAGAGGATGTGAAAAGGTGAAATGATGGTTAGAGAGAGCCTCCCTAAGCATAACATGACCCTCCCAACCTTTTCTAACCTTGTCTAACCCTTTTCCACTTCTCCTAAATAAAACGTTGCGCCCCCTAGGGGGATTGATATTTTTCCCAGTAGGGAACGTTGTAACTTGGTTTTAAATGTGTGGGGGGATCCCCTCTTACATGATTTACCCTCATTTACCCCCCACTTCCCTTTCTAGAGTGTTATCACACTCCAAATCTCACATCTCACCCTCCATTTCATCCCCCCATCCCAAGAGGTGTGCCCTCCAAGAGGAGTTACGCCCCCCTCTTCTTGAAAACTCAAAAAAATAATTAAAAAAAAATAATTTTAAACCTTTCCTCTATCTTGGCATCAATCCCAAGGCCTCCCACACTCATTTTTCTTGATTCCAACGTTTTCCATTGGCATCAATCCCAAGGCCTCCCACACTCATTTTGCTTGATCCCAACAATTTCCATCCCTTCTACACCCTAGATCTATTTTGCAAACCCTAGGTGGTGCGCCCTAGCCTTGAGATCTACTCTATTGTTTGGTGGTGGACACTTGGTATTGATCCAAGAGAGGTAGGTTTGCCTCTCCAAGTATAAATAGATCTCATTTCTCCTCCCCAACACACCATATCTTGAGCTATTGTTATGCTACTTGATTTTCCTCTCTCTCTCTCTCTCTATCATTCCATTTTTCCATTCTTGCTCTTAGGGTTTTGGAGTAAGTACTCTCCAAGATCTATTTTCTTGAGTAATAAAGAGAAAACTTTTGAGGACTATTGGAAGAGATATGCACATGTTTTTTCTTGCCATACACATGAGGTAATCTTGTTCTAAATATTTTGTTGGTTGATTGCATCTTTGGATCCTAAGGTAAAATGTTATTTGGGTAGATGTAGTAATGCACATGCTTGTAGATCTATGTATCTTGAATGCTTATAGGATAGAAATTTCATATTGTTAATGCATGCAACATATTGTCTATCGTATGCTATCACTTTTCAAGATCTTTGCAGGTTTAGCTTCAAGGAATCATTGGGAACACCTTGATTACGAAAGATCCTTTGAGCCATACTCAAACTCCATCTCTTTCTCAACTTTTCTCTTCATTTATATTTTTGTTCACTCTCATACATTTCAGCTAGCATAACTTAGTTAGATAGGTCATTTCTATACACATTGTATCACTTTTTCTTGTAGGAAACTTTTGCCCTCAAAAGCAAGGGTCTCCTTTCACTTTTCTTGGTTGTGTGTAGCTTTCCTAGCAAGGGACGCCTTGCTGGTTTTGCAGGTATCATATCTGGTTGAGAGGAGTCTTGTCTGCCCTAAGGACTTCCACACAACACCAAAGGGCCCTCCAAGGGGTTTGGTAGCTATCTCTCAACCCACCCTTTCTTTTTCTTGCATTTTGTACGTTTTTCCTTCTTTTACTTGTTTGTTAGAGGATCATAGTGTAGGAGGAGAAGTGGTACGGCCTCCTCCCACTTGTGAGCTCTTGGTTAGGTAGGACGTGGCTTAGATCTTGCTTCTCTTTCCATTTTTGAGCCTTCTTTGAGGTAGGACGTGAGGTTTGGAAGGTGAAGGGCACCTTCTCAACCTAGGACGTGGGGTAGCTGGGTTCCTTGGTTTGCTTGTTTTCTTTCTTGTTTCTTCTCTATCTTCTTGCTTGCATTTGTTGTTGCTTGCTTATATCTACATCATTATTGTCTAACCTAAACAAGATAACTAATCACCTACCTAGTTGGGAGAGGAATACCCCAATAGGTTAGGTTAATCTTCAATGTGTTATTGATCTAAATGCTTAGTATTTTGATACACATGTTCTAGATCTAGATAAAACACCTAATAACTACCTAGCATAAACCTATTGGGCCTCTTAATCAACTAAAGTTAAATCTCATGCATGCTTAGTTCTTTCAAGTGCTTATCTTTAGGCTCATGCTTAGATCTTAAATCTTAAATGTTTAAGTGCTCTAGAATTTGATGTTTTATTTCTTCATTGCATAGATCATTGATGTTATTGGCCACATGCTTAAAGTAACTTGTTTCTAAGTGGCTAAGTAAGCAATACATCTCTCTTTCTTTACACACTTAATGCTTTCATTCTGAATGCTCTCATATGTGGTGTAAGTGTGGTTAATTTATTGCCTGGCAAGTTGTCCTTGCCCTCATTTGTTATTCTTTTTGCAAGCTATCTAATTGTGCATCTAGTGACTTGCGTTCACATAGCATATATGTGTTAATGCCTTTAAATTCACAAGCTTAAACCATACAACTTTAAGGCCAAAGTGAGTTTCGGCCATATCAATAAATTGCATCTTAAAAGTGTCATACAACTCTCAAAACACTCTAATAATCACCTAAAAGTCTACCTAATAAACTTATATACTTAATGTACTATCTAGGGTACCTTAGACCACCATATTCACCATCTAAAACGAGGCTTAAGGAAAACAACAGAGGGTAGTGGCAGGGGACTACCCCGTGGCGCACCAGGTGTGTGTCCTTTCTGGGAAGTACTCTTGTTTTGGGTTGACTGGTTCTGCTAGGGTTGGCCTTGTTGCCATACTATCTTGAGCATCCATCAGTTATTTGACAATAGGAGGAGGAGGCTTTGGTGAAAGCTAATTAAAACTTGATAAATCTTAAGAAAGCCTAATAATTAAATCCTAGACCAAACTTAATAAAATACTTGGGGTTTCAATAATTAAGAGTGTGGATCATCTTTGATAATCTTAACAACTTTTGTGCTAAGTCTTCCAAATCTTCTTAAGTTGTTGTTGATCTTGATGTCTTCATGATATTAATGTGTTGATGATGATCCATTGAATATGTGGTGATATGATGTAATGCTCTAGTCTTTTGATATCCTACACACATAGAAGTTAAACTTGGTTAGCTTGTTGTTGTAAATCTATCATTCTTTAAATTGTAAATCTTGTAAGTGATTGTACATGATATTCTATAATTGGATTTATTCTTTTGTAATTTTTGTAAGTAATTTGTAATCCTTTGTAAAGAGCCACCCTTGAACACAGTTGACCCCTTTCCCAATCTTTAGGCACTAGTCTTAGTTGACCTAGGGAGAAGGCTTGCTTTTCATGCTAACCCTTGCATCTTGCATGGTTGCCTTAACATTTTAGGAATATAATCCCCCAAACCTTGTAAATAATTAAAACTAACTCCTAGAACTTGACTTAATTCATTTAGTAACTAAGGTCTACCCCCTTTGGCTTCCCTAGGAGTAAGCCTAGACTGAATTAAACTGGACTGATGAAGGACTGAGGATTCCATTGTGCCTTTACAAGAAACCGTTAAAGATAATGAATTGGACAAGGTGTGGAACATGAACTTTGATGGTGCTTTTTCTAGAGTAGGACAGGGTGCTGGAATTGTGCTTCAGTCTCCAAATGGTGAAATGTTGAAATTTTCCTATAGATTGGAGTTTGATGCAACTAATAATGTGGTTGAGGATGAGGCTTTACTCCTTGGTTTAGAAATTTGCAGAGATAGGGGAATCAAGTGTCTAAAAATTAAAGGTGATTCAGACTTGGTCATACAATAGTTAAACGGTAAATTTACTTGCAAGTTTGAGAGATTGAAGGGATATAGGAATGCAATTTGGGATTTAATCAAGGATTTAGATATTTGCGAGTTCATTTCTATTCCTAGAGAACATAATTCAAAGGCAGATGATCTTGCAGTAGCAACTTCTACACTACAGCTTCTAGACGGCTTGATCAATGAGAACATGTCATTTGAAGTCATTTTTAGACCCTCAATTCCTAATAATGTGGATCATTGGCAGGTTTTTGATGATGATAAGCAAATGATTAAGTTTTTGCTTCACACACATGAATTTTCAGACTTAGGCATAAGTTTAAAAGAAGAAGGTTGTAATTACACAAGAGATGATGATGAGGTAAAGACACTACCTAAATGAGTGGTATCTTTGGAAAGGGATTTTGACAGACATGATGGTCATAAGAAAAGGGATGAGTTAAAGAAAAAACTTTGTGATCATCTTGAAGTCAACATTGGAGATGATAAAGAGCCTAGGTTGATAAAAGTAGGCAAGACTACCCCTATAGATGAAAGGAATGAAATCGTTAGGTTATTAAAAGAATATAGGGATGTCTTAGCCTTTAGTTACGATGAGCTCAAGGTCTATAGGGAGGATGTGATTCAACATGTAATTCTTCTTAAGGAAGAAACTAAACCCTTTAGACAGAAGTTGAGGCAGTTAAACCCCAAATTAGCTCCTTTGGTCCAGCAAGAGTTACATAAAATGCTAGAAGCAGGTATTATTCAATAGACTAGACATTCTTCTTGGTGTTCAAACTTGGTTGTTGCTAGGAAGAAGAATGGGAAAATTCGTATCTACATTGACTTCAGGAACTTAAACATTGCTTGCACAAAAGAAAACTACCCCCTCCCCAAGATGGAAACTCTACTTCAAAGGGTTACAGGATCAAGAATGATTTCCATGCTTGATGGTTTCTCGGGTTATAATCAGATCAGATTAAAAGCAAAAAATAGGCATAAGACAACTTTTACTACTCCATGGGGAATTTTTGAATATCTCAGGATGCCATTTGGTTTATCAAATGCTGGAGCTACTTTTCAACAAGCTATGGATTATGACTTCAGGGGGTTGATTGGTAAGTTAATTGAAATATATCAAGATGATCTAATAGTATTTTCTAAGGATGGTAAAACTCACATAACCCACCTTAGGCAAGTTTTGGACAGGTGTAGAGAATTTGGAATTTCTCTAAATCCTGCTAAGTTAGTTTTTGGGGTAACAAAAGGTAAGTTACTAGGCCACATAATCACTAAGGATGGGGTAAAGTTGGACCCAGAAAGAGTTGAAGCTATCGGTAAGGTGCCTTTGCCCACAACAAAGAAACTTCTTCAATCCTTCTTAGGACAAACCAATTTTGTCCATAGGTTCATTCCTAACTATGCCGAGATCATGAAACCTATATATAAGCTACTTAAGAAGGATGTGAAATTTGAATGGAATGATGAAAGTAGACAAGCTTTTGAACAGATAAAGACTGCCATGTGTGAAGCTCCAGTTCTTATCAATGCAGATTATGAGAAGGATTTTCAGATCTTCTCTTTTGCCTCTGAAGACACAATTGCTGGTGTGTTGCTTCAGAAAAATGACCAAGGCCATGATCAACCTATTGCTTATATGAGTAGGGCCTTGCAAAATTCAGAATTAAAGTATCCCATGTTTGAGAAACAAGCATATGCCTTAGTCAAGTCACTCAAACATTTCAGAGTCTTCATTGGATATTCCAAGGTGATTGGGTATGTCCCTAGTTTTGCGGTTAAGGATGTATTATCTCAAGTGGAAGGATTAGGCTAAAGGGGTTGATGGATTGCTAAAATCCAAGAGTATGATTTGGAGATTAGACCAACAAAATTGATTAGGGGTCAAGGCCTAGCTAAAATGTTAACATAAAGCAATGAGAAGGCCTTGGATATGGTGAACCAAATCAACAATGAAGATTGGCATCCTAACTTATTAAAGTTGGAACAAGTGGAATGGTACAAAGACATCATCTTTTATCTCAAAAATCTAACTTGTCCAAGCCATCTAGTAGGACACAAGAAAAGGGCTCTAAGATTAAA
>ML815785.1:212940-225493 GCA_009831015.1 Picea engelmannii
TAATAGGATCCATTGTATGGTGTTTCCCTACCTCAAGGGTTTGGTAATAATAAAGTGTGGTTTCTTCTATCTTGCTTTGTGGATCTATTGTGTATTCAGTATTTGTGGTGATTATATTGGTAGATCTATTCAGGTTCTTAACAAAAACAAGCGAGGGCCCTTGCTGGTCACTAGTGGCTCAATAGGCAAGGCTTTGTAAAGGTTCTAGTTTCGAAGAGTTACAAGGTGACAAGAGAGGGATGAGTTGTAACTTCATGGAAAGGGCCTAGGAAGTCACATCATTCCAGTCTGTAGTGGTCTCTAGAAGATCTAGAAGCTCTCCTAAACCTCCTCCAAAGAGATATATAACAAAGGAAAGCCTTGGGAAAGAGGAGGAATAATCCATAGTAATGTTATGCTATCCAATTACAAATGTACTTGTTCCATCTACCACAGCCAAAAGTCAATGAATCATTTCATGACCAAGAAGATAAAGTAGGAGAAAGGAGCAATGAGGTCAAGGGAGAATGCATCAACACCTAAGGTATGTTTGATGTAATTTCTCTTATGTTATTAATAGATCATTTGATTTTCCCCTGATATATTTGTATTCCATTTTGCAAGTTTTTAGATCTGATTCATCTCATTATAGATCTGATTAGAAGCAAGTTAGATATAGGATTCTAATCCCAAGTAGAGAGGTAGAGAAGGTTTTTCTTATCTTTTGTATGCAAGAAGCAGGTTGTGGAGCTTGGAGATAGAGTTTTAGGACTGCAACAACTAGAAGATATGAAGGACACCCTCAAGAAAGGTATGCAAACTTCACCACTCCTTAGGATAATCATGAATCTATGTGATTGAATCTAGAGTTAGAAAAACCATAAGAAGTCTAGCCCTCTTTCTGTCTAGGATTACTAGGCTAATCCTAGGGAGATTTGATGTGTATTCAACAATATCCCTGTGATACTTGATCCTATAACAGAACTAGAGACTCCACTAGGGAATAATTATTCTCTAGTTTGAGTCTCTTGGCCAATCCTTCCCTCTATTTGATTGTCTCTACATGTGATTCTTCCTTAATTGATCCAGAGCCTAGATCTAGTAGATCTGAGAGATATGATGCAAATCTGGAAGATCTAGAACAAATACATATTCCTTAAAAAACATAAAAATTTCGGTCCTCTCTTGTTGCAACATAGGTGTCCAGTGAGGCTCCTCATAGGTTGATAGGCCCGTGTACCACGAGGATTTGTAAAAACTGCAGATTTGCAGTATAAAACCCAAAAACTTGAAAGTATATCTGTCCTTTGATCCATAGGGTTCTACTGTGGTCTGCTCTTATTTGGTTTGGTCTCTGTTTGAATGTTTTATTGTCACATAAGTTTCTTTCAAAGTTTGTTTGAGTGCATTTGTGCGGATTGCTTTTCATTTCTTGGATATATTTTTTTTCTGTCTAAAAACTTCAGTGAAGTTGGGCTAAGAAGCCAACAAACCTGAGAAGATCTAGTAGTGTTTTTCATTGGTTGTTTTACTTGTCCTTCTATAACCATTGTTCATCACTAGATCTACCCTCCTAGGTGAGTTTTGGGTGAGATATTTCTAGTGACATTGGAGTTGGATGATCCGACCTCACTTCTGATTTCCTACAACCCATCTTCTTGTAGTGTCTTGCTAGTTTCCATTTTCTTTTTTTGCTCTTGCATATATCAATAATTGTTTACATTTCAATTGGAAAAAATCACAAAAAGACAAAAAATATCGTTGCATTCTTGATTTCCTTTGAATCACTAGTGAAGAGAATGCATTAGGAGCATTGTTTGGTTTCATATATAAAGTGATTGTTGGCTTCTTGGTGTGTGTGAGGTCGTTTTTAAATTTTCAAAGAAAAAGGAAAGTCTCTTCCCCTACCATAGCTAGATTTCATTGAAGTGAAAAAATTGCATCATCATTCTTGCATTGCTTGGTTGGGTCAAGAGTCCAAACATCACAAAAGTTTCATTCAATAGCCTTGAACTTAATCAACAGCCATAAAAAGAAACTACATAATCTAAAATTCATTAGACATCTTTCTTTTTATAGTGAACCAACATTAGTTAGGATTATGTCCTTGGATTAGGATTGGACAATAAACCCTCCAAGGCCACAAAATGAAACTTAGGAGTCATTAAAGAGTGTTAAATCCATTCTTGCAACCAATGTGTCGGGAGCCTCCTCTAACACAGGAGTTAAGCACAAGGTTGTATTGAGGCAAGTAGGGATATTAACCCTCTTTGCTTGTTTTGGTTCTTGCAATACTGCTTCAATTGCTACATATACGGGGGTTTCGTTGGCTAATGCCTTCAGATCTTTGAGATTTGTTACCATGCCCTTACATGTAGTCAGAACTACGACCATTTTCCCAACCATTGAGTGTTAGGTGGTATCCTTAGTGACCTTTCCTAGGGAGCTACATAGGTGACTACAGGTGGGATGTGCCTGTAGTACCTTGGGAAAACATTTGTTCATGGTATCAGTTCCCTTAGAGGGTGCTTGCCTTAATAAAGGGTTCCTGGACCAGTCAGAGATGTTTTGCATAGATCATTGTAACTGATCCTCATACCTTTTCTATCCAATCATGTGGAGACTTCATCTCCCCCGTAGGGTTGGTTTTCAGAAGGCGTATGAGACCATTGGTTTGCTTGTTGTTATCCTAGCTTTGATTAGGGGTGTGCTATTTGAGTTTGAGTATAGGTCAGCCTTAGGTTGAATTGTGTTTGAATTTTAACATTGTATATTCACCGTGGTTGAATTACCGCACCGGTCTCATCCACTGTGAGGACTTGAGCCAATCACGAAAGATCAACCGCCTCTAAAGTGGCGTGAGATAGGAGACAAAGACTTTGAAGGGCCTCAAATTTGGTTTGATGAGACTATTTTCATTGAGGTAGAAGTAGTAGATGAACATACTCCACAAAATTTTAATCCTCCTTTGACTGAGCCAGACACCCCTATACTTGTCCAAGTAAGCGAAAATTTTAGTGAGCCTTTCTCTTTGCTTAGCCATCCTCCCACCATGTCAGGACCGAGTGTTTCTTCTAGTGTAGCTGAGCCTATGAGCCCATCATCAAGTGGTACTAGGAGAAATCCCCTAGGGGGCATCCCAGTGATGTCCATGTTACGACCCCTTAGCTCCATTGGACCTACACCATCCATGCCATTTTCTACATGTCCCTTAATTTGGGGGATGCCAACTGTGTTTTCATTTCCATATGTTAGCTTATTGAGCATTTATACACCCATCCCGTCTATCCTGATGCCGACCTTTGGATCTTCTTTCGGTGGGGAGATAAGCCTTGGTTTCAACATAGGGAGTGGAATTCATTCCACCTCCACTATTCTTATGAGCGGCCCGACATCATCAGGTGCAGGTGTACTTTTTGGGTGGAATTTTTCTAGTGGTTTTGGGGTTGTCCCTAGTCAGCTTGGGGATAATATTACTTCAGACGGTTTTAACTTTCCATGGGTTAGCACACCCTTCCCTGGGGGCACGTCCCTTTTGGGTAAATTTTCACCATGGGGAGGCTTTCCCTTTGTTACCACATCTGGTCCTGGGGGTTTCTTCCCTAGGACTAACTTTGGGAATATTTTTCTTGGAGGTTCCACATTTATCCCTGGGGGAAATCCCCTTGGGGACATGTTTGGTTCTAGGAGTAGTTATGCTCCTCAAAGTGACACCATTCCTGGGGTAACTCACTCTTCATGACCTCCCCAACCCTCCAATAGTACCAATATAGGGGGACCGCAAGGTCCATATGGGACACTAGAGACTTCACCTCCCTCCTTGTATTCATTTGCAACATTTCATTTCCTTGCAACGTTAGATTTAATGGTTTTTTCATGATTAACAAATGACCCTATTTCCCATGAACCATCTTGGCCAACAATTCCTTCCAAGTTTCCATCAAATATTCTAAAATTTGATGGGAATACAGGAGAGGACCCCTCCACTCACATCATGACATACCACTTATGGTGTTCATCGAACTCATTGATGGATGATAGTTTGAGGTTGCGTCTTTTCCAGAGATCCATGACTGGAGCTATCGCTAAATTATGGTATATTGAAGTAAAATATGGTTCCTTTAAAATTTTTAATGACATGGCAATGACATTCTTAACGCATTACCAATTGCCCACACGGTATGAGATATGAACTAAGCTTTTGACTTCATTGCGTTAAGATAATGCCACTCACATTTTCGATCATATACATTAGTGGAGATGGAGACGTATGATGATTAAGACTTATGTTCACAATCTCTTTATGTAGTGGTTCACAAAGTCCCTCCTACCACTCATTGCTAGAGATGTAGCTATGGTTAGGGAAGCCACCAAGGAGCAGGCCATTTTGCGTGCCCAACACTTGGACTTGATCTATTCTCAGTTGGGTACACTTTATGACATCATCCCAAATGCTCCTCAGCCATTAACTGATCCTAAGAAACCAAACCCTGGACCGCATGTCGATGGTGTGGTTGGTTCTGTTTCACATGCCTCTATGAACCAGTTAGTTGATCAAATGGGTCAAATGTCCATTAAGTCACACTTGTTAGCTTTTGGTCAAACTACTGCAATCCCTACTCATACCTCCGAGGTCAATTCAGTGTAGTCCACTTAACCAAAGAATCCTCAACAACTTGGAGGAAAGAAAAAGAGGAACAAGAAAATAATTCCAACAATGAGAAAGGGACTGCCTCTACCCAAAACACTCAGGAGGGTGGAACTAAGGAAAAGAGGAAGAGTCGGTTCCCCTGTACAATTTGTGGGGAAGACCATCCCACTCATGAGTGCCTTAGGAAGGATGAAGTCCATAGATTTTTAGCACAACAACGCCCCCCCCCCAAAAAACCTGATGTCTTAACCCATCCTTTCCCCTCCACAACCACAAAATATGGTTGCCACAAATACTACCCCTTCGCAAGGGGGCATGGCAGGTACCCCTCATCACGAGGAGTCTTCCTTGAATGATTTTGTGTTCATGTGTGACCACATGGTCAAACTTCAGACTCAAGCCAAGAACTATGACATTTTCGATCCTTCCCATGTTTCCCCAAAAGCAACATCTTCATCCCATCCTACCGACCCTCTTCAGATAGAGAATCCATCTTTTGACGCACTGCTTCTCCCCCAAGGGGCGTTATTTGACGTACGATGCATAATCTTAACAAACGGGTTGTCCACAACTACAATATTGTGGATGACTTGGCCTAGGAACCATGTGCCATGTCTGGCTTGAAGTTCTCCAAAGCTGCCCAATGCAGCGAAAATCCTTGCTATCTGCCATAGGCAGGGTTGATCCCTCGGAGTCGAGATTGATGACCTTTGATTCATCTTAGGTTACACATAGGCTCTCTCCTCAAGCATCCTTCCATATAAAAGTGCGAACGATGGTAAAAAACCATCTTCCAAACAGTAGTTGATGAAGGAGCCTCGACTTGTATCATGTCTATTTCTTGATAGAAATCCATTGGCTCCCCTAAGCTCGAAAAATTGGAACAATTTTGAAAGTGTTCGATGGACACATGTTCCAACCCCATGGAATCATCACCACCTTACCCATCGATTTAGGTGGAAAGACTGTCCCTGTTGATGAGGAGGTTGTCGATGCACCTCTCGAGTACAATTTGTTTCTTGGGTGTACTTGGTTCTATGAGATGATTGCAGTTGTCTCGTCTGTCTTTAGGGTCCTATGCTTCCCTCACCAGGGGAAAATTGTGATGATCGATCAACTTGCTTTCTGTACCCTGGACCTTGGATCCAATGTGGGGTCAAATGTACCCTTTGTCGGTGATACCACACAGTCTTTTGTCAATGTCCATGCAGGTATGTTCAACGATCCTTCACTAATGGGTATATTTCCCCTTCCCCCACCATCTCCTATTTCACACATTGCTCCTATCAACATGATCTTCTCATCTACCAGTGGATCCATCGGGTCTTCCGATCCTTGGGTGGTACCTCATCCCATGGATGTTGAATCATCTGGAGCATCCATGCCTCTTGCTGTGGTTAAGATTGTTGATCTAGCAATCCCATCAACATCTACTGATATTCATCAACAACTCCATCCTCATATGGAGTGTGATCAACCTACTCCACCCATACGAGTTATTGATTCTCTGTGTTCACATGATATCCTATATTTTGAGTTGCCTTCGGAAGAGGCCATCTTGGAAGTCATGGCTTCCATATAAAATCCAAAGGATGAGATGATGTATCGATCATATTTTCTTGATTCAAAATCGATGAGAGTTGACATGATGAATCTTAATCAAAGACTGGGGGCATTGGATGGGGCATCCAATACACCTTCTAGTCTTGACCCTTTTCAACCTTGGTTATCTTTTTCAGAACTTGCCACTGAATTCTTTGCTACCCCTTCCATTGAATATTCGCGTTTTATACTTCCTTCATGTCTTGATGGGTCCAATCAAGGAGCCGTTGTAGCTCACAAAACCAGTTATGATGAGTATCTTTAGTGACAGAGATTCATTCCTATGTGGCATGGCCTTGACATGGTGAGCTATATGATGTCGACAACAACTCATGTGTTCATTTATTATGAAAAATATCCTTGGCTTGAGCCCAACCATGGGCTCTAATTTGCATAAAGTATAAATATGTGTAGTGCCTTGTACATAGGTGTGTGGTGTGAGTGATTTTTTTTTTCCTTTATCATATCCAAAAAATCCAAAAATATTTTCTTTTTTGAGATTTCACTATGCGTTTTGACCCCGGAATCTAGTTTACATGTGTTGATAGGATTATAGGGGATTTGTTTTATGAAAATGGCGACTTCCACTAAACTTGAGGTATGCGTCTCTAAACTAGCATATGGGGATAGGTTTTTTCCTGCATTTCCCGGTATGCATTATTAACTATCCATACTACCAACACTATGCCTTAGGTTCGATCTTGACCGATTGTGACATTAACCACTCCTTTTTCATGTTTTAACTAGTTTGGTAGTGCCTACCCTTCATGGGTGCCCTAGTTAGCACTTGGATTTCCATTTGGTTCCCATGCTACATTTTTCCGTAGGCCCAGGAGCCCTCCTTTAGCCCTGTCATGAATTGAAGATTGAGCCTTATTTTCCTCTCTTCATCTATATTCTAGCCATATCCCGTGCGGGATTCCCAAACATTTTTTTTGTTTCTTACTGGTTGCTTATGAATTTTCTACTCGCGTCATGCTTCCCACCACTACACTGTTGTTTTCCCATATCCCGCTTACCAATATGAAATAGCCTTAACCATCCACCTTTTGCATTATTTGGCCTCCATTTTACACCCACCTACCCAGGGATAGAAAAACTGCTAAAAGTGGATCTCACTTTTCAGTACCATTTGCATTCCTCATTGCTTAGATCAGTTCCATGCGCTTGGAACTTAGGAGCATGCTATTAAGCCACTTTTTCTCTCCCGCCAAGTATACTTTAATCTCTTTTTTTGGACTCGTAAAAGGACACGAAAAATATCCATGCCGAGCATACTTGCGTCATTCTTTTGTTCTCGTTAAACCATGAAGGAGACAAAAAATACATAAAAAAGAGTGGGGGTTTTTCACCATTGATCTATTTTTAAAATGGCAGCGTCAGTCGAGTCGCCCTTGAACATGGTACCTATTTGAGTCCTCATCTTATAGTTTGGTTTTATCTTTCCCAGGAGCCATCCTAGTAATATGATTCAAATATACTCCTCCAACTAGTTACTCTTCCAGCCATCATGGAGAGTGCCTCAATGCCTCATGCGTTGTTGCACTATATTCGTTCAACTCCCATGTCTATCTTCCAAGTCACCATTGTGTCGTGCTATATGTTCAAGAGAAGTTTAATCCCAAGTCGACCATTTTCTATTTTGTTGACTATGTGAATTGGCCATCCCTGTGTCAGTTGTACTTAGTAATACTCTCTTCACATAATCTCTCAGTGTATGTTTCATGTCGATGGAGAATACATAAAGGCCCTCCTTTGATAGATCTCTTCCTATCGACTTTAGCACATTATCTAGGAGAGGGATCTAGAAACTAGATAGTACCTTGGAGCTTGTAGTCCTCAATGGCATTCCTCCTCGTGATCGACAATGAGTTTACATCATTGAATCATGGTCGATTGATTCTACGAGTATTTGACATCAGATCCTCTATTCACACTCGCTAGAATGTACTAGGTACCTTGGGGTCCATCTTCATCATTGGTCGGTCCCCTCACATTTGTTAATGGTATACATCAATGATTTCTAATCATACAGTTTCTACCATGCTTGACAACAACTCATTTATTCACATGTGTAGATTAGTGCCATCAAGGTTTGGGACGAAGACCTTTAGTTTGGAGACACATCATTCCTTTATGACATCCCCTCCCAAGTTGTGATGGAGTATATCACTTGTATATCAGTACTTTAATGACTTTAGGGGAACTCTCCTAAATGTTTGTTGTCTTCCTAATATCTATATGTTATGTCATAGATCCACATTATATTTGCTAGTGGCTATGATTGTGTTCATGACGTATATCCACATTGTATTGTCTTGTGGATACAGTCTTATTGATGACATGGATCCACTGTATATTATTTCATGGCCATGATCTAGCATTTCATTTCATGGATCTTTAGTGTATTGGTTAGCAACCATACTCATTCAGAGTTTGAGTATGTCTACCTAGGGGATTAATCTATATATGCTCTCATCATTGGTGTTTGATTACAACACTCTTTTGACTTCCGACACTCCTTTTCTATCTCCTCAAGCTTCCTCACATGGACACTATTTTATTGTAATGTATTTCAACCATCCATTCCTTTCCTGACCTCACAAATTAGGGGGCATCTGTTATAGCGTTAATTTCCACCCTATAGGCCAGAGAGGAATCAATAAGAGGATAGAAGCCATAATACATATTTTTCCTAAGGTTTATCCCATTTTGGATATCCTTGCTGGACACCTAGTAGACAACATGCGAGGGCCCTAGATGGTCACTAGTGGCTCAACAAGCGAGGATCTGTAAAGCTTCTATATTCGAAGAGTTATAAGGTTATAGGCGAGGGATGAGTTTCATATTCATGGAAAGGGTCTAGGAACTCACATCATTCGAGTCTCTAGTGGTCTCTAGAAGATCTATAAGCTCTCTCAAACCTCCTCCAAAGAGCTATATAAAAAAAGGCAAGCCTTGGGAAAGAGGAGGAAGAATCCAGAGTAATGTTATGTTTTCCAATTGCGGAGGTACTTTTTCCATCTACCATAACCTGAAGTCAGTGAAGCCTATCTTGACCAAGGAGATAAAGGAGGATAAAGGAGCAAGGAGGTCAAGGGAGGATGCATCAACACCTAATGTATGCTTGATGCAATTTTTTTATATTATTAATAGATGATTTGGTTTTCCCCTGATATATTTGTATTCCATTGTGAAAGTGTTTAAATATGATTCATCTCATTATAGATCTGATTAGAAACAAGTTAGATCTAGGATTTTAATCCCAAGTAGAGAGGTAGAGAAGGTGTTTCTTGTATTTTTTTATGCAGGAAGTGGGTTGTGGAGCTTGGAGTTGGAGTTTCAGAATTGAAACAAATAGGAGATATGAAGGACACCCTCAAGAAAGGTATGCAACCTTCACCACTCCTTAGGATAATCATGAATCTATGTGTTTGAATCTAGATCTAGGAAAACCATAAGAAGTCTAGCCCTCTTTCTATCTAGGATTACTAGGCTAATCCTAGGGAGTTTTTTTTGTGTATTCAACAAGATCCCTGTGAGACTAGGATTAGCCTAGTAATCCTAGATAGAAATAGGGATAAACTTCTTATGGATTTTCTAGATATAGATTAAACACATTGATTCATAATTATCCTAAAGAGTGGTGAAATTTGCATACCTTTCGTGGTTTTCCTTCACATCTCCTTGTTGTTGCAGTCCTGAAACTCTAGCTCCAAGCTCCATAACCTACTTCCTTCATAAAAAAGACAAGAAAAACCTTTCTACCTATCTACTTGGGATTAAAATCCTAGATTTAATTTGATTCTGATAAGATCTACAATAACAAGAATAAAATCTAAACATTTTTTCATCAATTACACACATATATATAGGGGGAAAACCAAATGATCTATTAATAATCATAAGATAAATTACATCGAACATACCTTAGGTGTTGATGCATGCTCCCTTGACCTTCGTTTTCCTTGCTTCCCCTTTATCTCCTTGGTGAGGCTAGGATTCACTGACTTCTGGCTATGGTAGATGGAACAAGTACATCTGCAATTTGACAACATAACATTACTCTGAATTGTTCCTCATCTTTCCCAAGGCTTGCCTTTGTTATATAGCTCTTTGGAGGATGTTTATGAGAGCTTCTATATATTCTAGAGACCTCTAGAGACTCAAATGATGTGAGTTCCCTGGCCCTTTCCATAAAGATACAACTCATCCCTCACCTATCACCTTGTAACTCTTCGAATCTAGAAGCTTTACAGAGCCTCTCTTGTTGAGCCACTAGTGACCAGCAAGGGCCCTCGCTTGTTGTGTAGTAGGTGTCCAAAGAGGATCTCAAAAAATGGGCTAAACCTTAGGAAAAATATGTATTTTGGATTCTATCCTCTTATGGACTCCTCTCTAGACTATAGGGTGGAAATTAAGGCTATAACAAGGATTCTCTTGGAAAGAGGGATTTGACCTTGTTGAGGGTTTTCCTTTAGTTGAGAAAGGTTTTTAGGTGAATGGACAAGATACCCACGTTTTCAATTTGTTGGAGGCCTTGTGTAGGTTATTTTTTGTAATATGAGCTTGTTATTTCAAGATGGATGAGATTTGTGTAGAATTTTGTTTTTTAAATTTGATCCACTGGTCTTGGTGTTGTATCGGTTTGTGATTGTATTTGTAGGAAGTCCTAGATAAATCATGATGTGGTGTATGGTTATTTTAGCTTGTGATTTATATATGAAGGATGTTGGAGTTTGGTAGGGTTGTTGATGCTCCAAGGTTATGTTCCTTTAGATTCATAGGTGGTCAAGCCCCTTGAAAAGGGGAGGTTTGATATGTTGTGATATTATTCTATTTTATTGGATATGATGAAATGTATACATATTATAGGAACTACATTCCAACATAGCCAAATATTGTGGTGAGATAATATGTGAATTTTGATGAGGATGTATGGTCCTCTATATCATAGGTATATACTTCAATGATTAAAAGGGAGTCAGGAGGATTCTATTGTAGAATCCGATTCACAGGTAAGAGAAGAGTAAGATCCATGTGTGGGTGAAGAGTTCTTAAGGAAGGTTACATCATTAACCTCTACTTTAACCTACAGGAAGCCAAGAAAACTTACTTAGACATTGTAGGATGCACAAAAAAATGTAGGAGTTCCTATATCTTCAATGATGGTGAGTATACCTCATAGGAGATATGCTAACTATATAGCATTAACTACTTCCATTTGTGATCCTTCTATTTTTTTTGAGGAAGGGATGCGTGATGCCTTGATGGAGGTTATTGACATTTTGATAAAGCCCCTAGTAAAGAAAAAGTTTCTGATGTTGAGGGAGAAGGATGGTGTTTGTTAAAATACTTTCCTCACAAAAAGGGAGTGTTATCTTTTGGGGCTACTATGAAATTTTTATAACATGATTGGGGGTGCTTCATGTGATGTGGAGTGCATGGTATGATGCCTACCCTTGGTTGTATGTTAGTGGACATAAACATTATAGATAACTTATTGGTTTCTATACGTTGACTTGATTCTTATGTGTTGTAATTCCTTAAGAGGTCAGTTTCTTATGTGGCATGATGACATTCTTAATGAGGTGCACATGGAGGGATTGGTTTCTTACTTGGGAGGATAACCTGTTTGGAGGCGAAGCATGGGGGAATTTGGGAAGAGGGAATTGGGTGTTAGATAACATGGGATCACTTGGTTTCTTACATGGAGGCTTGTGCTTGTCTTGAGGATTCTTGGGTTTAGGATGTTTCATGGAGGTGTGGTGGACCTAGAGGAGTGCATGGATTAGGAGGTAGCTTTAGAGTGCTGGAGACCTTTGGAGGGGAGCATTAGACCTTGTCTTATGGAGCACTCATTTTTGGACCCTTTCTTTATGGATGTTCTTTAATTGGATATTGACATGTGTCACTTTAGAGTTGGAGAGATTCATATGTTGACCTATATAGTGGTTAGCTGGGTTGCTTGAGATAGTTGTTTATGGACCTTGTCCACTTTTGTATTGTTAGTATCCCTCACTTATTCTATATAAATGGAGGAAAGAGTCTTTATTTTTCATTCATTACATCAACATCATCTTCTATTAGAGATGTGAGAGTTTATTAGGTCATTTGTATCTTGAATATGAACTTTTCTTGAGTATTTGTACTTGTATTTATGCAAGGGATGAAGGCTCTAGAGTTTGTGAGAGGCAATTCCTAGAGAAGACTTGAAGTGATGGGGTTTGAGTCCTTATGTGAGAATAACCTATAGTTTGTGGAAAATAAACCTTATAGAAGACTTGGAGTTCTTTTCTTGGAGATGTTGTGTAAGGAAAG
>ML815785.1:225593-246207 GCA_009831015.1 Picea engelmannii
GAATCTTCTAGAAGGAGAAACTTCTATGGTGAGGTGGTATCCGAATGGTTTGGATCTTACTCACTTTCATGATTTAGTGGGATCATCCTAACCTCCTCACCTTATCCTCTTCAACTTATAAAAGGAGAGGAGTTCTCATGGAGGAAGTTAGCTTGAGCTTGGGTTAGCTTTGTTGATTCTTGAGCTTGTTAGCTTTGGCTTGGTTAGAGTGGTTTTGAGATTTTCTTTGTCAAGATAGATTGTGAGTAGCTATCAGATCCATGGTTTCAGAATCCTTGGAGCAAGAAGTGTGTGGGGAACGAAGGACAGTTGGAAGGGACCTTACGACATCAAGGCAATGGTTGTAATCTCTCTTTCACATTTAATATGATACAGTAATATGATTCTTTCCTATAAAGCTTGTTGTGTTTTATTGTATGATTCCTTGATCACATACATAGGTTTTTATTGAGTTTATGCTATTGCTATCACTTTGGTTGGTTTGTGTTGTCTTGATATTGACCTCACGAGAGCACCAGAGCGAAGCAGGAGCAACAAAGACCCTAGGAAGCGATACTAAGGTCTGTTACTTGTTCCTTCCTACTAGTAAATTCAATATCTAAAACTTAAGGAAAGTGTCATGTTCTGGTGTGTTTTGTTCTAGATCCAGGTGGATCTAGGGAGATCGGTTTGTGTCCGCACTTACGGATTTATCCAATAACAAGCATACTTAGACTGGAAAACAAAAATTCATTGGTTTGCAAAATTTGGAGGCCAAGGAAATAGTGTGAATAGCCTAAGTCAATCGCTTCAAATTTCTTCTTAAGGTTGGTTTTCACATGGCTTAAAAATTTTGGGTCATTGTCGGTGAGGATAAGATCATTAACATAAAGAACAAGGATTATGAGATGGCTTCCTACTTTCTTTGTATAGACATTAGGGTTAGAATGACATCTAGTAAAGTCAGTATCAAGAAGAAAGTTGTCCATTTTGGCATAAAAAGCTTGAGGATCTTGCTTAAAACCATAAAGATATTTCTTAAGGTGGAAAACAAGGTTGGGGTCATTATGGACATAGCCAAGAGGTTGTTCCATGTAGATTCCTTCTTGCAAATCCCCATGTAAGAAGGAAAATTCGACATCCATCTGATGGACCTCCCATTTATATGAGGCTACAAGAGCTAGAAAAAGGCAGATGGAATTAATTTTGAATATAGGGGAAAATATTTCATTATAGTCAATGCCTTCAACTTGAGAGAATCCTTTGGAAACTAGCTAAGCCTTGTGTATTTCAACACTTCCATCTGATGCATAGTTAGTTTGTAGACCCATTTACATATGATAGGTTTTCTTTCTTTCAAAAGAGATAGAATATCCCAAGTATCATTCTCCATTAAAGAGTGATACTCTTCATTCAGTGTTGTATCCCAATATGGATGACCTAAAGCTTCAACAAATTTCTCTGGATCATAGGTCTCTGAAACTTGAGCCAAAAGATAAGAGGCTTGCTAGAACTGTGAACGTGTTCGACACATCACTAATTGCTTCTCGTGTTGAATGGAATGATCTAGGAAGCAGTGGTGTTGGTGCAAGTTCATATTCAATGGACTCATCTAGATGAATGTGAGTAGGTGGAGGTGGATTTTCATCCTCACTGTCATCATCTAAAGAAGAAGAAACCAGAATAAAAATAGAAGAAGGAACAAATGTCGAATATGGATCGCATGTCATAGATGGCACAAATGTAGAATTAGGCTCGCGGGCCAAGATATTTTCATCAAATTTAACATATGTTCTAATAATGATTTCATTGGAATGAGGTTGAAGAAGTTTGTAACTTTTGGCATCTTTAGAATATCCAACAAAAATACACTTCTCACTTTTAGGTTGTAAAGCTTTCATTTTCTCATTAGGAATGTGAGACCATGCTACACTTCCAAATACACAGAAGTGACTTACATATAGCTTAAGTTTATTCCATGATTATTCAAGTGTTATATTTTTTAGAGCCTTCGTGGGAGTTTCATTTACTATGTAATTTGCACAGTTAATGCATTCCACCCAATAATTGAGACTTAATCCCTTAGATTGGATCATACAATTATCCATTTCTTTTAATGTGTGGTTATTTCCCTCAAAAACACCATTTTGTTGTGGTGTATATGGAACAGTGTGTTGCATTTGGATTCCTTGTGCAGTGCAGTAACTTGTAAAACTATTGCTCACATATTCACCTCTAGTATGTATTCTTAACCTTTGAATTGCATGTCCATGTTGTATTTCTACAAGGGCCTTGTAGGCCAAAACTTCTTAAACACTTCGCTCTTAAGTTTTAAGAATTAAACCCAAGTGCAACCGGAGAAGTCATCAATGAAAGTTAAGAAATACTTGCGCCTAGAAAAAGAAGGAGAAGAAAGCGGACCAAACAAGTCATTGTGAACAAGTTGCAAAGGGGCCAAGGCATGCCAAGAGGCACGTTTGTCAAAATTGTCCCGATGATGTTTGTCGAGAACACAACCAGCACAAACACCATCTTTGCAAGGGATAAGAGGAAGACTAGTCACCATTTGTTGATTACATAGTTGTTGCAATGAGCGATAGTTTAGATGAGCAAGACGCTCATGCCAAAGCTTTCTCAAGTCATCACTATGAGAAACAAAAATTGATGAAAAAAATGATGACCCAAAGTTGTAAAACTTGTACAACCTTGTAATATCATCAACAATTCTAGTTACGAGAACATGCTTAGGATATTTAAATCCTTAATTACAACTTTCTGAGGTGAAAACTCTATGGTTTTATCTTCGCTTGAATGAGTAATACGATATATTGATAGAAGGTTGCAGGAGAAACTTGGAACACATAATACATCATTGAAATGACCATTATCTACCGAAATTGTTCCAGACCCTACAACACTAAGAGATCTATCATCACCAAAAAATATTTTCTTGGTGTTACACTCATTTAGAGAAGAAAATATGGCTTTATCCTTAGTCATATGATAAGATGCTCTGGAATCAATAATCCACTCATAAGAAAAAGAAGTAGAAGTTGGGCCACATGGTGATTCTCCTTCTAATTGTACCTATAAGGTCACTTTTAAATATGTTACTTATGAAGTGACCCACTTTTATAGAATAAGTGGTAATCACTTTCACAATGAAGTTACTTTTCTAGAATAAGTGGTAATCATTTTCACAATGAAGTTACTTTGTAAATGAAAGTTGCATGCAAAATAACTTAAAATAAAATATTAAAGTTATTTAATAGTGATTCACTTTTATAACTTAAATGAAATTCACTTTACAATTAATGCATGAATGTTTTTTCAAAAAAAAGTAACAAAAAAAATATTTGAACTCAAGACCTCTTACTAAGTAAAGTAACTTTTAACCAAGTGAGCTAGTGCAAAACATATTATAGTCTAAAGAAAGACGATTGTTGTTGTTGTTGAAGACGGCCTTGGAAAGAGTGCTCATAAAAAACTCTTTTCACATAAGAAAAAAATTTATCTTCTAGATGGCAACAAGGGTTAGATCTCGGTTATCTTTCTTGGAAAATGCAAATTTTCCCTCTATTACAGATTTACTAAAGCCACACAGAGCGCACGAAAAAAGAGCATACACAGACAAGAAAACCCTTTTTGCTTTGTTTTTTATTTGTTGAGATCGCAGAGAGTGCAGGGAAAAGAGAATATGTAGATCGAAAAGAATAGTAACTGAGATATTATCTCTACAAAAATTTAAAAGGGTGTATTTAGGCTTTATACTTTTGGACCTGACTAAAATGGTTGTATCTTGGGAAAACATAAACATTTTCGAGTGAAACGAAAGAAGTTCATAACTGAAAGGAGTTCTTTGTACTCAATGGAACAATTCTCTCAGGCAAGAAATGTATGTAAATGAAAGAACCCATAGATGCAACAACACGACTTCATGATCTTGATCTACAATGGGAAAAGGTATTCAAATGCGCTCTGATACCATGTTCGACAACATAGGTATTCCAATAGAGGATGAACATATTCAGTAACCACTCACACAACTAGATTAGAGATCAACACACCAATGTTTTTACATGGTAAAACCCCTTTGGGAAAAAATCCACAGACCCAACCAATATGGCCACTTGGAGCAATTTACTAATGCAAAAGAAAATATTACAGAGAGATTTACAAGATATTTTCTCACAATTGATCTCCAATGAATGACCCTCCATGCTCTTTAAATAGATATCATGGACCAATCGGGTGTTAAGTCGCAGATCAATGTAGTTGTTAAAATCGAAGAGAATATGATATGTTGGATCACTCTATGTCGGGGACATATCATGACCGTTGGATTTCCTAACTACAAATGCATACTAAAGAAACACATTTTTACCTAATAACACATTAAACCAAGTTGATTATAACTAAATCCTAAGTATATAAATATCCTAAAATAAGATATATAATTTTATTATGAATGAAACCCTTAACTATATTAAGAGAGATCAAGTTATATTCTACTCATTCGATTTTTACTACCTACTTGATCTATCCACTTTATTTTAATAATGTATATTAATTATAATTTGAATTTTTTCCATATTTAAATTCATTATTAATTTTGAACTCCAATATTAATTTTGGACTTAATAATATTAGAGTGTTAAATATTCCAACATAAATATATGTTTACATTCTATTATAGAACTCTCGTTATTTTTTCATATTTAGTTTAGTCATATGTTTTAAACATGGGTTCCATAACATTTTTTTTCGTTAACAAAGATGAAAATCATCAATAATCTTTAATGTGCTTTTATTTTTTTCTTTTATCAACACAACATGATCGAGGAGTTGGGCTTTCTAACTTTGTTCGTTGATTAACTAGCCTATAATGACAAGTGAAGTGGATAAATAATGATTAAAATGGTTATTATCATCTAGACAATAGTCACACAACTACTTCAGGGGATTATCAAGCTTTGCTTTGACTCCTTCGTACTAATAAATGATAGCAGGGACTTTTGTACTCCTTTCACTATTTCTACCTAATATCTCTCCTCTTTGATATTGTCCTTCATACTAATAAATGATAGCAGGGACTTTTGTACTCCTTTCACTATTTCTACCTAATCTCTCTCCTCTTTGATATTGAGTAGTGTTTTCTCGTTTTCTAAGGTTTACCATGTACTCTTATTTTTTATATATATAATGTTGTATGTTTACCATGTACTTTTATATTTTATATATAATGTTGTATGTGTATTTTCATCTTTAGCATTTAGAAGAGATCCTAGCATATACTTTGACATTAATCCGTTATATCTTCTTTGGTTGTTTATGGACATTATCTTTAAAAAAATACATTGATGCAACCATTTTATCCATTTACATATATTCTTAGGCTTGTAACTTATAAGGTCTCGACTAAGTGATCTTTATTTGTGTTATCTTATAATATTTTATCAATTGTAAATGAATTCCACATGCTTTTGCACTATGAAAATCAATTATGTAAATTACTAAATGAATATTTGCAGGATATCAAATGGTTACAGTCACTTACAGACTTGCCAATTTTGCTCAAAGGAATACTAACTGCTGAAGATGGTAAGAATTCACTTTTGAAATCTATTTTCAATTCTATTTTTCATTTTATTTTAAAATTGAACCATTTTCACATATTGTTATTTTAAGTTAATTTCTCCCTTATTAAAGACAGACATTAGATACCAGAGCTAAAATTTGTTTCAACTTTTTTGAAATTTGTTGTTAAGTTGTACAAAAAATTTAATTTGAAATTGAAAAGTAAGTGCTAGGAATCTTAATTTTTCATTTCATTCTTATTCAATAGCTGAATTGGCGATTCAAGTTGGAGTTGCTGGAATTATTGTTTCAAATCATGGTGGTCGTCAACTTGATTTTGTGAAATCATCAATTGATGCTCTTGAAGAGGTTCTTTATTCATTCTCCCTTTAAAATAGAGGAAAAGTTTGGTTCAATTCTTAATGGAAACATAAATGTGTTTGAAAACCTTAAGATAATCTTCCTCATATCACGTGTAATTGTAGTACATGTAGGTGTACTTGGATCAACTAAGGATTCCAACCAACCATACAAGACAGGAAGGAAATGAGAAAATGACATCCCTTAGGGAAACAAGACAACTCCTTGTCGAACAAGGAAGGCTTAACTAGGATGACTATTCTAGGTGCAGGTGGATTTACCACCTCATTTTGGGTAAAATTGACAAAAATTAGGAAGAGAAGGAAAGAAAAGGACTATTAATCTTTTTAGGGCCTTAAAATACTTTATGTCCAATGGTTGTTATGAACTAATATGAGAATTAAAATAGGTTAATTTATAGCATCAAATTAACTATAAAATAAAGGAAAATAAAAAAGTAAAAGTAGAAAATTAAACTTGGTTAATTTACCTTTTCACTTGTGTTGATCTACATACACTACAGAAATGCAAATTAAATCTAAAAAGCAAATATGAAAAACTAAAATCAAGACTTTATCTTTCCGTTGAAACCTATTGAACGTAGAAACGATGATGAGCATATGGGTTTATTCTCACTTTCCTTTGTTGTTCAAACAATTGTAATGGAAAGAAAAGAGTGAATCGATTGCCTAGATGGAAAAGAGCCCTTAAATGTGTTGTAACTTAACAATGCTCTTGAAATATTATAAGAGAATGTAAACTAACAACAAGAATAAAAAAAATGAGAGTATTTAAGCTCCTTGGCTTACCTAGTTCACTATGATCCTCCAACAAAACTTATTTTCTTCCCCATCGCCACATATATATGAAATAAATGAAACAAGAAAGAAATGCATAAATGAATATGAAATAAATGAAACAAGAAAGAAATGCATAAATGAAATACACTAGTAGCATGTCTGCCCCTGGTAAAAGGAAGGTCCCTATATCACACGTTGATTGTTAAAGAAACACTTTTAGTTATAGGGAAGAGATCTATGAAATTGTGGAAAGAGGGATGCCATAAACCATCATAAGATTGAATCTCCAAGCCCAAAAGCATAATAGAAGACCTAAACCATCAATGAAATCTGTGGACATTGGCTACAATACATCCTTTGGATAGGATGGTGATAATAATAAAGAAAAAATGAAGAACGAAGAGCATGTGATAGTTATAATACACTAATATACAAAGAGAGATGATAAGATTTTGGAGAGTAGGTTCAAAGAGACCAACTGAGGACTAGGAGTGGAATTTTTATACCAATGGCTAACATCATGGTACCCTTAGCTCAATGATATTATCACTTGAAATAAAATCATAGTTTTTCCAAATCTGGAATATACCCTAATATTTTCAAAAACATCATGATATATCACCAATATATCATGAGTCAATGGAAAAATCATTGGATTGTCAGCGGGTTTCTTATAAAGTCCAATTTTCTAACCATTTTTACTCATTTTGAAAAGTAGAAGCATTGAATTGAGAGAAGAGGAGAAATCCATTGTCCTCTATCGAGTTGAGGAGGAAAAATGAGTTGTCATTTCCACAAATGGATTTATTGTGGAGTGGGGATTGATTCCCATCTATCATTTATGTATTCTTGGGTATATGTAACAACTTAATAATGTATTTTGTTTTTTTTCAAGGTTTAAGGTAGGGTTTCAGTGTCCATTAGATTTCCCTCTTCGTGACAATTTATAATGGGAGATTTATCATCTAGGTAGGTCTAATTTGTTATTTTCTGCATTCTTTTGTGTTGAATTCATTTCATTTTTTTCCTTAGATTTAGTCAATGGACCATGAACATGTTGAAGGATTCGGTCTCATTATGGGAATATGGTGAGTATACTAATCTTCATAATCAACAAAATTCAAGTTATGTATAATCAACAAAATTCAAGTTATGTTGGAAGAAAATCACCCACAAAATCAACCACTTGAAATACCACCTTGTAAAATTGATGGAGCATGAACTGGGAATTCATCAAAAATCAACCCCATAAATTGTATATACTAGCAATCAATTACTTGTTGCAATGGGTAAAAGGACATAAGATAAGGAAACTTTGAGACTTGAGCTTATAATTGGAGGATTTCTAAGAACCCTTGCAATTACAGACTTATTATGGATTGGGTTGAGATATTATCCTTAGCCTCACCTTGCATAATTCCCTTGACAAGCTCACCTTTCTTTCTTTTGAGAGCCACTACTAAGTCATATCCTTCTATTAGGTCAATGGTTAAAATAAGGGAGAAACAAGAAAATCTTGTGGGTAGATGCTTTTTATGGAGTGACATTTCTTTCAACATTTCTAATAACAATCCATTCTACCAATATATTCTTTATGTTTTCGTTTTCAATGGATCAAGGTACAAGGTCCCTACTTATGATGAATTCAAAGAGCCTATCCTTGAAAATGAAAATATTTGTTACACTCATAGATTGGAGGAACTTAGGAAATCATGGGAAGTTACTAGATACACTATAATGTTAAATGGTTGGATTGATGGGAAATTAAATACCCCTTTTAATTTATTGGTTAATTGTCCTAGGGGGGATGCTTATTAAATGTATTGATGAATATCACATGTTAAATATGTGGCATTATTATGTGAGTTTTTGGATGGGTTGATACAAGGAATAGGTCTTCAAAATGTTGTCCAAGTCATAATGGATAACACTTATAATTATATGGTTGATGAAAAGTTTTGTATGTTTTTGTATCTAACCTTGTTTTGGATTCCATATTCCACTCATTTCATTGATTTCATTTTATAGGATATAGGAAAATTTTATTATATTGAGGGTATCATTGAATCAACTAGGAAAATCACAAAATTTATATATAATCATCAATTTTTCTTATCAAAATTCATAGATAATAGGGATTTAGTGCATTTGGAAATCATACATTTTTCCACTAGCTCAATTTCCCTTCAATCCCTCATCATTTTCCAATGCCATAAGCTTGAAATAAAATGAAACATGGAATTCGAAGTGGAAGTATTCAGTGACATATATAGTTGCAATGTGCAATCCACCCTAAGAAAATACAAGAAACCAGAGAGGAGAGTGCAGTTATTGATATTTTTCTTATATGGAATGGGAAGGAGGCCATGATGCCCTAATATATGGAGGAAATAAATGTGTGACAAGGTTAATTATGTTAGGCAACATGATGACCATCTCACATCTATGTCACTTCTAGATCAAACTATATATGTGCCATGTGTTAGCCCATATACAAGCATGTACACAAGTGATGTAGTGGAGAAAAAGAAAATAAAGTGACAATAAATTATATTATAATGGAAAGATAATTATGAAATCTATATCATAAGTTAAAAGAGTGAGAGATTAAGAAATGGATAGGAAATTAAATGATTCCAACTACCACTAAGTCATACAAGAAATACCTAATGTATGAAAAGGAAATATGTGAAAGAAAATATTAAGGAGGGAGTCATACTTGGATTTTCTTGACAATGTAGGAGACATGTTGAATGTAAGCTTTTAAAAGCATGTTGGAATTCTCAACACCAATGGTCCCTCAAGGATTTCCAAGGTCTTATTAATGAGAAATACCTAATCTATGAAAAGGAAATATGTGAAAGAAAATATTAAGGAGGGAGTCATACTTGGATTTTCTTGACAATGTAGGAGACATGTTGAATGTAAGCTTTTAAAAGCATGTTGGAATTCTCAACACCAATGGTCCCTCAAGGATTTCCAAGGTCTTATTAATGAGATACCTAAGCTAACCCGTAAGAGGATTCATTTCTCTCAGATCAGCCAACCATCCCACATCATGCAAATAACCAAACATTAGTTATTATCTAGCTCTAAAGTGGCTATTGGGTGAGTACATATGATAAATAGAAGAACTGGAAAAAAAATATTAGAAACTTACCTCAAGTCAAGAAAGGGTGAGACACAACTTACCTTATGTGGAGAAAGCATGAAAGTAAGCCTTCCCTAAGGAGAGAAGACATGAAAGGAAGGTTTCCTAGAGGGAATTAGGGTCGAGACACGACCTTATGGAAATTTCAAAAATTGAATCTTATTGTAAAATCAAAACTTTCATCTCAACCTTGAGGCTCTTGAGATCTATTGCATATGAACTTTCAAACTTAGGATTAAACTAAAACATAATTTATAGTATATATTTCAATTTTTTCCAATAAAATACACAAGGCAGCCCAAGAAAATAAACACTAAATGATTGTACTTCAAGAGAAGTATGTTTCTATCCCTTGGGATATAATTCCCAACATATAGAATATCTAAAAATTACTTAATTACAAAAATTTTACTGCAGTCATAAATCTTCCCATTTAGCTTCTATATGTTTGTAAAATCATGGAACAAAATCAGTTGGTCATTCATGATAAATCTACATACCAAATAGGCCTAGAAACTACTCAATCACCATGAGTATATAAACTGCGAACCAAATATGCAAGTAGACAAAATTTGGACAGTAAAGAATACTTCATATATACTTACAAATGAAGTTACAAGTACATACCGATTGATTATCCCAATATGGTACAAGATATTCCTTCAATATTGTCACAATCTATGACTCTCTAATGCTCTCTAAACCCTATCCAGTGCATCCACCATCAATAGGGGACCAAACCCCACATCACTCCTAATCCAAATGGATGGAATGATAGAAAGTGGAAAAAGGCTTAATTACTTCCCTATAGATCCTTACTAAAGAAATATATAAGGTTAAATTATTAATTTCATCCTTTTGTTATGTCCTAACTCAGTAGTCTCTTCCTACTATCTATATATATTTCTTCCTCATCTTCAATAAATATTTCTTCCCATGTATATCCATCCATTTGTGTGAGTGTCTAAATACCATCAAATTCTCTCTAAAATTGAATAAGAAAACCCTAGCCAATAATACAAGTCCTAGAAATATATCCCACCAAGATATCTAACCACACCAAAGGCTCCACAACAAGCTAGAGTCAACTCCAACAATGCCACCCTTGATATTTCACCAATCTTTCCTTACACAACATCTCCAAGAAAAGAACTCCAAGTCTTCTATAAGGTTTATTTTCCACAAACTATAGGTTATTCTCACATAAGGACTCAAACCCCATCACTTCAAGTCTTCTCTAGGAATTGCCTCTCACAAACTCTAGAGCCTTCATCCCTTGCATAAATACAAGTACAAATACTCAAGAAAAGTTCATATTCAAGATACAAATGACCTAATAAACTCTCACATCTCTAATAGAAGATGATGTTGATGTAATGAATGAAAAATAAAGACTCTTTCCTCCATTTATATAGAATAAGTGAGGGATACTAACAATACAAAAGTGGACAAGGTCCATAAACAACTATCTCAAGCAACCCAGCTAACCACTATATAGGTCAACATATGAATCTCTCCAACTCTAAAGTGACACATGTCAATATCCAATTAAAGAACATCCATAAAGAAAGGGTCCAAAAATGAGTGCTCCATAAGACAAGGTCTAATGCTCCCCTCCAAAGGTCTCCAGCACTCTAAAGCTACCTCCTAATCCATGCACTCCTCTAGGTCCACCACACCTCCATGAAACATCCTAAACCCAAGAATCCTCAAGACAAGCACAAGCCTCCATGTAAGAAACCAAGTGATCCCATGTTATCTAACACCCAATTCCCTCTTCCCAAATTCCCCCATGCTTCGCCTCCAAACAGGTTATCCTCCCAAGTAAGAAACCAATCCCTCCATGTGCACCTCATTAAGAATGTCATCATGCCACATAAGAAACTGACCTCTTAAGGAATTACAACACATAAGAATCAAGTCAACGTATAGAAACCAATAAGTTATCTATAATGTTTATGTCCACTAACATACAACCAAGGGTAGGCATCATACCATGCACTCCACATCACATGAAGCACCCCCAATCATGTTATAAAAATTTCATAGTAGCCCCAAAAGATAACACTCCCTTTTTGTGAGGAAAGTATTTTAACAAACACCATCCTTCTCCCTCAACATCAGAAACTTTTTCTTTACTAGGGGCTTTATCAAAATGTCAATAACCTCCATCAAGGCATCACGCATCCCTTCCTCAAAAAAAATAGAAGGATCACAAATGGAAGTAGTTAATGCTATATAGTTAGCATATCTCCTATGAGGTATACTCACCATCATTGAAGATATAGGAACTCCTACATTTTTTTGTGCATCCTACAATGTCTAAGTAAGTTTTCTTGGCTTCCTGTAGGTTAAAGTAGAGGTTAATGATGTAACCTTCCTTAAGAACTCTTCACCCACACATGGATCTTACTCTTCTCTTACCTGTGAATCGGATTCTACAATAGAATCCTCCTGACTCCCTTTTAATCATTGAAGTATATACCTATGATATAGAGGACCATACATCCTCATCAAAATTCACATATTATCTCACCACAATATTTGGCTATGTTGGAATGTAGTTCCTATAATATGTATACATTTCATCATATCCAATAAAATAGAATAATATCACAACATATCAAACCTCCCCTTTTCAAGGGGCTTGACCACCTATGAATCTAAAGGAACATAACCTTGGAGCATCAACAACCCTACCAAACTCCAACATCCTTCATATATAAATCACAAGCTAAAATAACCATACACCACATCATGATTTATCTAGGACTTCCTACAAATACAATCACAAACCGATACAACACCAAGACCAGTGGATCAAATTTAAAAAACAAAATTCTACACAAATCTCATCCATCTTGAAATAACAAGCTCATATTACAAAAAATAACCTACACAAGGCCTCCAACAAATTGAAAACGTGGGTATCTTGTCCATTCACCTAAAAACCTTTCTCAACTAAAGGAAAACCCTCAACAAGGTCAAATCCCTCTTTCCAAGAGAATCCTTGTTATAGCCTTAATTTCCACCCTATAGTCTAGAGAGGAGTCCATAAGAGGATAGAATCCAAAATACATATTTTTCCTAAGGTTTAGCCCATTTTTTGAGATCCTCTTTGGACACCTACTACACAACAAGCGAGGGCCCTTGCTGGTCACTAGTGGCTCAACAAGAGAGGCTCTGTAAAGCTTCTAGATTCGAAGAGTTACAAGGTGATAGGTGAGGGATGAGTTGTATCTTTATGGAAAGGGCCAGGGAACTCACATCATTTGAGTCTCTAGAGGTCTCTAGAATATATAGAAGCTCTCATAAACATCCTCCAAAGAGCTATATAACAAAGGCAAGCCTTGGGAAAGATGAGGAACAATTCAGAGTAATGTTATGTTGTCAAATTGCAGATGTACTTGTTCCATCTACCATAGCCAGAAGTCAGTGAATCCTAGCCTCACCAAGGAGATAAAGGGGAAGCAAGGAAAACGAAGGTCAAGGGAGCATGCATCAACACCTAAGGTATGTTCGATGTAATTTATCTTATGATTATTAATAGATCATTTGGTTTTCCCCCTATATATATGTGTGTAATTGATGAAAAAATGTTTAGATTTTATTCTTGTTATTGTAGATCTTATCAGAATCAAATTAAATCTAGGATTTTAATCCCAAGTAGATAGGTAGAAAGGTTTTTCTTGTCTTTTTTATGAAGGAAGTAGGTTATGGAGCTTGGAGCTAGAGTTTCAGGACTGCAACAACAAGGAGATGTGAAGGAAAACCACGAAAGGTATGCAAATTTCACCACTCTTTAGGATAATTATGAATCAATGTGTTTAATCTATATCTAGAAAATCCATAAGAAGTTTATCCCTATTTCTATCTAGGATTACTAGGCTAATCCTAGTCTCACAGGGATCTTGTTGAATACACAAAAAAAACTCCCTAGGATTAGCCTAGTAATCCTAGATAGAAAGAGGGCTAGACTTCTTATGGTTTTCCTAGATCTAGATTCAAACACATAGATTCATGATTATCCTAAGGAGTGGTGAAGGTTGCATACCTTTCTTGAGGGTGTCCTTCATATCTCCTATTTGTTTCAATTCTGAAACTCCAACTCCAAGCTCCACAACCCACTTCCTGCATAAAAAAATACAAGAAACACCTTCTCTACCTCTCTACTTGGGATTAAAATCCTAGATCTAACTTGTTTCTAATCAGATCTATAATGAGATGAATCATATTTAAACACTTTCACAATGGAATACAAATATATCAGGGGAAAACCAAATCATCTATTAATAATATAAAAAAATTGCATCAAGCATACATTAGGTGTTGATGCATCCTCCCTTGACCTCCTTGCTCCTTTATCCTCCTTTATCTCCTTGGTCAAGATAGGCTTCACTGACTTCAGGTTATGGTAGATGGAAAAAGTACCTCCGCAATTGGAAAACATAACATTACTCTGGATTCTTCCTCCTCTTTCCCAAGGCTTGCCTTTTTTTATATAGCTCTTTGGAGGAGGTTTGAGAGAGCTTATAGATCTTCTAGAGACCACTAGAGACTCGAATGATGTGAGTTCCTAGACCCTTTCCATGAATATGAAACTCATCCCTCGCCTATAACCTTATAACTCTTCGAATATAGAAGCTTTACAGATCCTCGCTTGTTGAGCCACTAGTGACCATCTAGGGCCCTCGCATGTTGTCTACTAGGTGTCCAGCAAGGATATCCAAAATGGGATAAACCTTAGGAAAAATATGTATTATGGCTTCTATCCTCTTATTGATTCCTCTCTGGCCTATAGGGTGGAAATTAACGCTATAACAGATGCCCCCTAATTTGTGAGGTCAGGAAAGGAATGGATGGTTGAAATACATTACAATAAAATAGTGTCCATGTGAGGAAGCTTGAGGAGATAGAAAAGGAGTGTCGGAAGTCAAAAGAGTGTTGTAATCAAACACCAATGATGAGAGCATATATAGATTAATCCCCTAGGTAGACATACTCAAACTCTGAATGAGTATGGTTGCTAACCAATACACTAAAGATCCATGAAATGAAATGCTAGATCATGGCCATGAAATAATATACAGTGGATCCATGTCATCAATAAGACTGTATCCACAAGACAATACAATGTGGATATACGTCATGAACACAATCATAGCCACTAGCAAATATAATGTGGATCTATGACATAACATATAGATATTAGGAAGACAACAAACATTTAGGAGAGTTCCCCTAAAGTCATTAAAGTACTGATATACAAGTGATATACTCCATCACAACTTGGGAGGGGATGTCATAAAGGAATGATGTGTCTCCAAACTAAAGGTCTTCGTCCCAAACCTTGATGGCACTAATCTACACATGTGAATAAATGAGTTGTTGTCAAGCATGGTAGAAACTGTATGATTAGAAATCATTGATGTATACCATTAACAAATGTGAGGGGACCGACCAATGATGAAGATGGACCCCAAGGTACCTAGTACATTCTAGCGAGTGTGAATAGAGGATCTGATGTCAAATACTCGTAGAATCAATCGACCATGATTCAATGATGTAAACTCATTGTCGATCACGAGGAGGAATGCCATTGAGGACTACAAGCTCCAAGGTACTATCTAGTTTCTAGATCCCTCTCCTAGATAATGTGCTAAAGTCGATAGGAAGAGATCTATCAAAGGAGGGCCTTTATGTATTCTCCATCGACATGAAACATACACTGAGAGATTATGTGAAGAGAGTATTACTAAGTACAACTGACACAGGGATGGCCAATTCACATAGTCAACAAAATAGAAAATGGTCGACTTGGGATTAAACTTCTCTTGAACATATAGCACGACACAATGGTGACTTGGAAGATAGACATGGGAGTTGAACGAATATAGTGCAACAACGCATGAGGCATTGAGGCACTCTCCATGATGGCTGGAAGAGTAACTAGTTGGAGGAGTATATTTGAATCATATTACTAGGATGGCTCCTGGGAAAGATAAAACCAAACTATAAGATGAGGACTCAAATAGGTACCATGTTCAAGGGCGACTCGACTGACGCTGCCATTTTAAAAATAGATCAATGGTGAAAAACCCCCACTCTTTTTTATGTATTTTTTGTCTCCTTCATGGTTTAACGAGAACAAAAGAATGACGCAAGTATGCTCGGCATGGATATTTTTCGTGTCCTTTTACGAGTCCAAAAAAAGAGATTAAAGTATACTTGGCGGGAGAGAAAAAGTGGCTTAATAGCATGCTCCTAAGTTCCAAGCGCATGGAACTGATCTAAGCAATGAGGAATGCAAATGGTACTGAAAAGTGAGATCCACTTTTAGCAGTTTTTCTATCCCTGGGTAGGTGGGTGTAAAATGGAGGCCAAATAATGCAAAAGGTGGATGGTTAAGGCTATTTCATATTGGTAAGCGGGATATGGGAAAACAACAGTGTAGTGGTGGGAAGCATGACGCGAGTAGAAAATTCATAAGCAACCAGTAAGAAACAAAAAAAATGTTTGGGAATCCCGCACGGGATATGGCTAGAATATAGATGAAGAGAGGAAAATAAGGCTCAATCTTCAATTCATGACAGGGCTAAAGGAGGGCTCCTGGGCCTACGGAAAA
Source organism: Picea engelmannii (assembly GCA_009831015.1). Taxonomy (NCBI): domain Eukaryota; kingdom Viridiplantae; phylum Streptophyta; class Pinopsida; order Pinales; family Pinaceae; genus Picea; species Picea engelmannii. Next base: position 242,086 of record ML815785.1, read on the forward strand.
ATGTAGCATGGGAACCAAATGGAAATCCAAGTGCTAACTAGGGCACCCATGAAGGGTAGGCACTACCAAACTAGTTAAAACATGAAAAAGGAGTGGTTAATGTCACAATCGGTCAAGATCGAACCTAAGGCATAGTGTTGGTAGTATGGATAGTTAATAATGCATACCGGGAAATGCAGGAAAAAACCTATCCCCATATGCTAGTTTAGAGACGCATACCTCAAGTTTAGTGGAAGTCGCCATTTTCATAAAACAAATCCCCTATAATCCTATCAACACATGTAAACTAGATTCCGGGGTCAAAACGCATAGTGAAATCTCAAAAAAGAAAATATTTTTGGATTTTTTGGATATGATAAAGGAAAAAAAAAATCACTCACACCACACACCTATGTACAAGGCACTACACATATTTATACTTTATGCAAATTAGAGCCCATGGTTGGGCTCAAGCCAAGGATATTTTTCATAATAAATGAACACATGAGTTGTTGTCGACATCATATAGCTCACCATGTCAAGGCCATGCCACATAGGAATGAATCTCTGTCACTAAAGATACTCATCATAACTGGTTTTGTGAGCTACAACGGCTCCTTGATTGGACCCATCAAGACATGAAGGAAGTATAAAACGCGAATATTCAATGGAAGGGGTAGCAAAGAATTCAGTGGCAAGTTCTGAAAAAGATAACCAAGGTTGAAAAGGGTCAAGACTAGAAGGTGTATTGGATGCCCCATCCAATGCCCCCAGTCTTTGATTAAGATTCATCATGTCAACTCTCATCGATTTTGAATCAAGAAAATATGATCGATACATCATCTCATCCTTTGGATTTTATATGGAAGCCATGACTTCCAAGATGGCCTCTTCCGAAGGCAACTCAAAATATAGGATATCATGTGAACACAGAGAATCAATAACTCGTATGGGTGGAGTAGGTTGATCACACTCCATATGAGGATGGAGTTGTTGATGAATATCAGTAGATGTTGATGGGATTGCTAGATCAACAATCTTAACCACAGCAAGAGGCATGGATGCTCCAGATGATTCAACATCCATGGGATGAGGTACCACCCAAGGATCGGAAGACCCGATGGATCCACTGGTAGATGAGAAGATCATGTTGATAGGAGCAATGTGTGAAATAGGAGATGGTGGGGGAAGGGGAAATATACCCATTAGTGAAGGATCGTTGAACATACCTGCATGGACATTGACAAAAGACTGTGTGGTATCACCGACAAAGGGTACATTTGACCCCACATTGGATCCAAGGTCCAGGGTACAGAAAGCAAGTTGATCGATCATCACAATTTTCCCCTGGTGAGGGAAGCATAGGACCCTAAAGACAGACGAGACAACTGCAATCATCTCATAGAACCAAGTACACCCAAGAAACAAATTGTACTCGAGAGGTGCATCGACAACCTCCTCATCAACAGGGACAGTCTTTCCACCTAAATCGATGGGTAAGGTGGTGATGATTCCATGGGGTTGGAACATGTGTCCATCGAACACTTTCAAAATTGTTCCAATTTTTCGAGCTTAGGGGAGCCAATGGATTTCTATCAAGAAATAGACATGATACAAGTCGAGGCTCCTTCATCAACTACTGTTTGGAAGATGGTTTTTTACCATCGTTCGCACTTTTATATGGAAGGATGCTTGAGGAGAGAGCCTATGTGTAACCTAAGATGAATCAAAGGTCATCAATCTCGACTCCGAGGGATCAACCCTGCCTATGGCAGATAGCAAGGATTTTCGCTGCATTGGGCAGCTTTGGAGAACTTCAAGCCAGACATGGCACATGGTTCCTAGGCCAAGTCATCCACAATATTGTAGTTGTGGACAACCCGTTTGTTAAGATTATGCATCGTACGTCAAATAACGCCCCTTGGGGGAGAAGCAGTGCGTCAAAAGATGGATTCTCTATCTGAAGAGGGTCGGTAGGATGGGATGAAGATGTTGCTTTTGGGGAAACATGGGAAGGATCGAAAATGTCATAGTTCTTGGCTTGAGTCTGAAGTTTGACCATGTGGTCACACATGAACACAAAATCATTCAAGGAAGACTCCTCGTGATGAGGGGTACCTGCCATGCCCCCTTGCGAAGGGGTAGTATTTGTGGCAACCATATTTTGTGGTTGTGGAGGGGAAAGGATGGGTTAAGACATCAGGTTTTTTGGGGGGGGGGCGTTGTTGTGCTAAAAATCTATGGACTTCATCCTTCCTAAGGCACTCATGAGTGGGATGGTCTTCCCCACAAATTGTACAGGGGAACCGACTCTTCCTCTTTTCCTTAGTTCCACCCTCCTGAGTGTTTTGGGTAGAGGCAGTCCCTTTCTCATTGTTGGAATTATTTTCTTGTTCCTCTTTTTCTTTCCTCCAAGTTGTTGAGGATTCTTTGGTTAAGTGGACTACACTGAATTGACCTCGGAGGTATGAGTAGGGATTGCAGTAGTTTGACCAAAAGCTAACAAGTGTGACTTAATGGACATTTGACCCATTTGATCAACTAACTGGTTCATAGAGGCATGTGAAACAGAACCAACCACACCATCGACATGCGGTCCAGGGTTTGGTTTCTTAGGATCAGTTAATGGCTGAGGAGCATTTGGGATGATGTCATAAAGTGTACCCAACTGAGAATAGATCAAGTCCAAGTGTTGGGCACGCAAAATGGCCTGCTCCTTGGTGGCTTCCCTAACCATAGCTACATCTCTAGCAATGAGTGGTAGGAGGGACTTTGTGAACCACTACATAAAGAGATTGTGAACATAAGTCTTAATCATCATACGTCTCCATCTCCACTAATGTATATGATCGAAAATGTGAGTGGCATTATCTTAACGCAATGAAGTCAAAAGCTTAGTTCATATCTCATACCGTGTGGGCAATTGGTAATGCGTTAAGAATGTCATTGCCATGTCATTAAAAATTTTAAAGGAACCATATTTTACTTCAATATACCATAATTTAGCGATAGCTCCAGTCATGGATCTCTGGAAAAGACGCAACCTCAAACTATCATCCATCAATGAGTTCGATGAACACCATAAGTGGTATGTCATGATGTGAGTGGAGGGGTCCTCTCCTGTATTCCCATCAAATTTTAGAATATTTGATGGAAACTTGGAAGGAATTGTTGGCCAAGATGGTTCATGGGAAATAGGGTCATTTGTTAATCATGAAAAAACCATTAAATCTAACGTTGCAAGGAAATGAAATGTTGCAAATGAATACAAGGAGGGAGGTGAAGTCTCTAGTGTCCCATATGGACCTTGCGGTCCCCCTATATTGGTACTATTGGAGGGTTGGGGAGGTCATGAAGAGTGAGTTACCCCAGGAATGGTGTCACTTTGAGGAGCATAACTACTCCTAGAACCAAACATGTCCCCAAGGGGATTTCCCCCAGGGATAAATGTGGAACCTCCAAGAAAAATATTCCCAAAGTTAGTCCTAGGGAAGAAACCCCCAGGACCAGATGTGGTAACAAAGGGAAAGCCTCCCCATGGTGAAAATTTACCCAAAAGGGACGTGCCCCCAGGGAAGGGTGTGCTAACCCATGGAAAGTTAAAACCGTCTGAAGTAATATTATCCCCAAGCTGACTAGGGACAACCCCAAAACCACTAGAAAAATTCCACCCAAAAAGTACACCTGCACCTGATGATGTCGGGCCGCTCATAAGAATAGTGGAGGTGGAATGAATTCCACTCCCTATGTTGAAACCAAGGCTTATCTCCCCACCGAAAGAAGATCCAAAGGTCGGCATCAGGATAGACGGGATGGGTGTATAAATGCTCAATAAGCTAACATATGGAAATGAAAACACAGTTGGCATCCCCCAAATTAAGGGACATGTAGAAAATGGCATGGATGGTGTAGGTCCAATGGAGCTAAGGGGTCGTAACATGGACATCACTGGGATGCCCCCTAGGGGATTTCTCCTAGTACCACTTGATGATGGGCTCATAGGCTCAGCTACACTAGAAGAAACACTCGGTCCTGACATGGTGGGAGGATGGCTAAGCAAAGAGAAAGGCTCACTAAAATTTTCGCTTACTTGGACAAGTATAGGGGTGTCTGGCTCAGTCAAAGGAGGATTAAAATTTTGTG
>ML815786.1:0-26280 GCA_009831015.1 Picea engelmannii
AGGGAACACTCAACAACAAAATAGAAGGTTCACTCAAAACATTAAAATCAGGACAAATATTTTGGAATTAAACTCATGAATAAAACCCCCTTTCTAGACCCCCCCTCTCTTATGGATTAATCAAACCCCATATCTGTCCATGTCCGTTAGCAGTTGGCATCACATTTTATTTATTAAAATTTAGAAATACAATTTGAATATACATTGCTTGACCATAGCTATACATTATATCTTGATCCAGATGGATGTCGGTGGACTCCCACTTATTCCAACTGGTTCATTTTGGTAGTTTTCTAGTTTGGCAGGTTTTTCCTAGTTTTTAGGTCTGTTACACATTATTTTAGTCACCTCAGTGATCAATTGACAACATGTGTTCATATTCCCTGAAAATATTAAAAGATATTTTCTCCATGAGAAAAGTGGTTTGCTTTCCTCTTTCAAAAACCATAACAAGAAAGGTCGTCTCACCCTGCTATATGCATGGGGTGTGACGATTCTTGATCATCACACTCTTCCCTAAAACAAGACTGCGACGTCATCGCATGCTACTTGTGCATAGGGTGCGATGATTCTTAAAGAAAAGGAAAAGTAAAAAATCATGAATGTTCTAGAAGGGAATCTTCTAGAAGATGAAGTGGCCTCCGATTGGTTTGGATCTTACTCACTTCTCGGATTTAGTGGGATCATCATAATATCCTCATCCATCTCTCTTTCACGCTATATAAAGAGGGATCTATCATGGAAAAGGATAAGGTTGAATAGGCTAAGATTTTCATGGAGAGTTCTACTTCAGATTATGCTTGAGAGCTTTGCTTTAGTTCTTCAAGTCAGATTATGGACCTTCTTCATTCAAGGCATTGGAGAAAAGGTGTGTGTGTTGAAGCAAAGAGCCATTTAAAGGGAACCTTGCAACATCAATGCATGGGTTGTAATCTCCACTTTCCATTTAATTTAATACAACAATACATTTCTTCCCTATAAAAGCATCTCAACTTCTATTATATAATTCCTTGATCTTATACATAGACTTCACTGGAATATATATATCTTTGTTTTCCCTCTTTGCTATTTTTTGATTCTTAGAATGACTTACCATTCTGAAAACTCAAGGAAGGAGCTACAAGGATGAAACTAGTGAGAATCAAGCATCGTTTAAAAGGTATGTCACTTGTACCTCATATAAACTAGTTTATATGCCAATGAATTTTAAGGTGAAGTGTGTATTCTATCTTGTTTTGTTATAGTTTCCTCTGGAAGTTAGGGAGATATGTTTGTGTCCACACTTACCAATTAGTATGATAAAAAAATTGGCGACCATACTGGGGATAGCAATTATTTTTTGTTTTTTTGCCTCTTATTTTCTTTTAGCCTGCCTTCTTTTGGTTAATTTCATTCTCTGAGTCTATGGATGATCCATCTTGACTCCCTGGGTCTGAAGGTCCAGTGAAAAGTTTTGTGTTTCTTCCCATTTTCCTTTATTTTCAGAGATCGTCGCAATGTACTCTATAGACAGCCCGCGATGATCCTCTCACGTCACACTCTAATGGTGCATACCAATGTGACTATGTCACATTGTACCTTATTGGCAGCATGCGATGACCCTAGATCGTCGCATTGTGCTCCACTACAACCTGCGACGATTCCTATAGGAATTGTTGGAGATAGCCATTTTTCTTTTCTCTACCTAGCTTTTCCTCTACTTCCTGGGATGAACTTCTGACACTAGTATGATTGATTTATAATTTTGAAGCTTGCATTTGATTGATTTCCATAAATTGAAAGTTTTCTTTGTAAATTTTGCAAGTTTTGATTTTAGTTTTTTGTCACAAGGGTATAATATCTAGATCTTGGTCCTGAGTGCTTGTTTGACAAAGAATCCTTGATTTATTTGGAGTTTTGGATTGTTAATTGATTGAGAGACAATTTTTGTTTGTATTTGACAAAAAGGTTTTTCTTATCATTTCATTTTTGTCTACATTATGGGTTTGACTTGGGAATAGTGTTGAGAATGTGCTAATTTTCTTGGATTATGCTTTCTTTTCTTCATTACATCTCTGATCTGATTTGAGAAAGAAAGAACTGAAGTCATTCTTCTTTTTAGTAGTATTTTACAAGAAAATTGTTGCATTCAAAATTTTGTAAAAAGAGAAAAATTGGAAAATTTAGTAGTTTTTGATTATTTGGTATCTTTTTCATTCAAAAATTGAGAAATTGTGTTTCATAGCTTTTGTATTTCAAAAAGAGACACCTTCTCCCTACTGTAATTAGAGTTCATCGAATTAAAATATTTCATATCATCTCTTCTTTCATTTTATTGGGTCAAGGTCAAATACATCATCAGTTTCATTTTTGTTTCCCTTTTGAGTAAGAAACAACCTTTAAAATACAGTGCAATTTTAAAATTTATTAGCAACTTTTATTTTCTAGAAATTCTCTACACCAACATTAGCTAGGATAGTACTTTGGAAAAATTTGTAAGGCACAGTCTCCAAAGCACAAAAACACACAATAGTATCTTGTGATAGGGAGATTTCAAATCCACTTGCTACATTTTGTCCTGGGAAGCCCTTCTAACACAAGGGTCAATAATGAGGTCACATTAGGATTGGCAGAGTTACTCACCTTGCTTTGTTGGTATTAGTGTAGATATTGCGCATATTATTGGGGGGCAATTGAGAATAAAATCATGTGGGGACCTTCTTGAGTTGATTTTGGGCTTAGATACCCTTCCTTTGCACATGGATCGGACTGTTAACTGTTTCCCCAGGAATCATTGTCGTAATTGGTAACCTTAGTGGCCTATCTCTTTAGGGTATTTATACGAGGTGACTGTGGAGGGGAAGGTCTTCATGGTACCTAGAATTGACATTGGCCAAACTCACTCGGGCTCCTTGGAGGGTATACCCACAATTATGTGTGGGATCTTTCACTAGGGTGTAAGTCCGTTAAGTAGGTTGTCAATGTAACTTTTCCACCTGCTTTATCCCATGCCTTCTTGTCTTGATTTCATGACGCTGGATTTTATCACCAACTAGTCACTTCAAAATAAGAAGGTTTGTTTGCGTTCTTGATTTCTAGATTTTATTAGTGAGTGTTGTTTGTTTTTCTAGTTGGCCATAGATTTGTTTCGTTATTTATTTGGTGTCGCCAACATTGACCCTTGCCATTCACGTAGGATGCAAGGGATATCTCTAGAATATCCGTAAGATTACATTCCTTTGCTTCCTAACTCACCAGAGGGTTCTCCTGAAGGAGCAGTCAATAACAATGTAGCCTCTGAGATTGGAAGATCTACTTCATTGGAGGAGTCAATACTTCTTGTAAATTCATTATTGAGTGTTGTAAAAGATCCAAATTTTATCCGGATAAATCCATTAGGAGACGTTGTTGCTAAAGCGTATATTGAAATGACTACTAGACCTCACGCAGAGTCTGGTGTAGACGATCCTCTTTTTCAAAGTGAGTCGATTAGAACTCTAGTTCATACTACTGGAATTTTTAATCCCAGCACTGTCCCTATCCATTCTTTTTGGAGGACCTCTTTGGGACACGATATTTCTGATAAACTAGGAATGAGTCCTAATCAATCTATGGCATCACAAATGCCTGTGACTTCCACTACTTATATAGTACCTTTAGATCATTTTACTGGCACAACCAGTAATGTCGTCACTGTTTCAGACCAATTGTTGGTTGGTTCTCACTCGATTCTTCCTCTCCAGTTCTCTAAATCTACCATGGTCCCACAAGCTATGCCTATTTCTGTCGAAAATATGGTTATCACTCAAGCTCCTTGATCTAGAATTGGATCTCGGGACCAAAATGGGTCCAGGAAGGCCTAAAAACAAAAGTGCTCAGAATGGATTCAAAACGGATGTGTGCGTAGGCCTCGTTGAAATGAACTTAATGCAACTTGAACGGGATCAAACAAATGTCGTATGAAAAATATATCATGGTATATTCATTTCGCCAAACATGATATAGTTTGTATAGTTCTCACATGTACAGTCCGTACATGGCAGCTGACTGTATAGGTCATACGATCATAAGATGGCATGGCAGGGTGCATTGGCGCTAACGTGGGCAGGTGCAGTTGTGGATGAGTCAGATCGTGACACATGGCACCACTATAAGGGTGACACATGGCATGGGCTGACATGGCAGGTATAATCAACACACTGACAGGGAAGACATGTGGCAGACGTGGTCGAATCAGGCTCAAACACATGGCATTTATTTAGAAATTGGTAAGGTTCCATGTGGCCCAGTCATGGGCTTCCATGTGGAACCCATTCATTGGTTGATTGGTTGGGAAACGTAGTATGGAGTTTCATGGATTCGAACTTGTGACCTTCAGTTTGGCTCGACGCGTTTTGGTAGGGTCGGGCTACCAACTCACCCACATTGTCACTTGATAGCTATAGTGGTGATTAAATATTTAAACTTGCATGAAATTTCATTCAGCGGAAAATAGGGCTGGGGATAGTCCCTAGTCCCCAGTGGACGCTTGATGTAACCTCACCATGGGACCACTCTCCTATTTTGTTTGGAACGGATTGTATGGTATAGCTCCTAGCCCCCGATCGCACTTACCATATGCTTATGTAATATAACCACTGGTTTCCACCTTAGCGCAGAATTGTAGGGTTAGTGCTCGATCGATTTGGCTAGCCTGCTGACTAGGGTGCTTGACCAGGAGCTGGGAACCGAGGGCCAACCAAATTCTTGGTGCATGGAGACCTAGCCTGAGGCCATATGGCCATGTAAACGACCAGGGGTCTGGGCTTAAGGGCCAGACCAACGCACCAACTTAGCACAAGGCCACATGGAGGGTTCCATATGACCAAGGGCCCATGAATATGGGGTTGTGCCCTAATTATTTGCAAAAGGTGGGTATTTTGACCATATATTATAATTTTTAATGGATTTTTAGCCATATTTGGGAGATTTAATCCATTTTTGGATGATCTTGGGCCATTTTTGAGGCCATATCTTGGGGAGAAGTTGGGAGGTTGTTACCCACTTAAAATCTATATAAACCAGAGGTTATTGAAGCCATGAAGAATTTTCATAATAGGAAAATGCTAAAGAATTGTTGATCCAAAGCCATTTTTATGCAGGTAAGCTATTGAGGAGAGCACCTTTGCGGGCCATTTCTGGGAGCTCCATTCATCTGATTTTAGTGCCATCATTTTTGTTAGGTTCTTGAGATCTGGTAGAACATGACCAGATCAGTTTGTAATCCTTTTGGCATTGTTATGATGTACTTTTAAATCTTTGAACAAAAATAAGAAAGACTCACCCACTAAGACAAAGGGCCAGAGACGTAGGCGAGATTTCCGAACTTTGTTATCACTTTGGTGTTTATGGTTTGTTGTTCTTCATGCTTATTTCTAGATCAGTATATTGTTTAATGGTTGTTATGTTTCCTCTTTCATTCTTCCTCTTTCATTAGTTTCCTAAATGGTAAAATAACTCATTCTTTAATAACTCAACCATTTTCGTTAAAATATCTTTTCAGATCACTCCTATTGGAACACTGCTTCCACTTAGATCAAATCTGTCACTTCCCCTTGGGTATAATTCTTTGAATACTTCCATTTCTAATCCTACCTAGAATCCATCCAGAGGATCTAATATTTTTGTTCCTCATGGGTATAATGATGCTAGTAATTTTGTTCCTACACCTACCCAGTTTCTCTTTGGGGGGATTTGCATTCCTCCTCCACCTTCACCTGGAGGATCTAATTGTCTTGGCCCTAGTAGATCCAATTAAGTTGGAGGCACTCGTCATTTTTTCACCTCTGGTTTACAGATTCATGTTGGAGTTCAACCTCAAGTTTGGGGGCAACCTCAAGTTTGGGGGAAACCTCAAGTTGGAGGCCATAACCCAGTTTATGGAAAAAATATACCTGGATTACAATATCAAACTTGGAATATTCCTTTCCAAGGGAATCAACAACCATCTGTGGGGAAACATATTCAAGTTAATTCTTTTGTACCCCATAATCTCGGACAACCCTATCTAGGTTTTATGAATCCTACTTGGGGTCAAAATTTCCAATCTAATGCTCCTTTCCAAAGAACCTTACCTAATCAACCAACGCCTTTTGGATATTCGACTCAAAATCCTCCACCACTAAATTTTTTAGGACTATCTAACTATCTACAAACTGCTTATGGTCCTACTGGTATACCTACGAGACTACCTCCTCAAAACTACCAGTTTCCTCAAGTGAACAGACATTTTCCCTTTCTTGCTACTTTGGATTTACCGGATTTATCTAGGATTTTGAATGATCCTATTTTGCATTCTCCTTACTGGCCTGTCATACTGGCCAAATTACCATCAGACATTCCTAAGTTTGATGTACGGTCGAGAGAAGACCCAAATAATCACGTCATGACTTTCCATCTTTGGTGTTTATATAATTCATTGTTGGATGACTCCATTAGATTATGAATTTTCCAACGAACTCTTACGGGTTCGGCAGCCAAATGGTATATTGAGTTAACACGAGGATTCTTTAATGAATTCAATACCTTGGCCATGGCATTCTTAATGCATTATCAATTGCCAATTTGATATGAGACAAGAACTGAAATTTTGAGTTCATTTAAACAATCCTCTTCTACTCACATTTCTGATCACATTCATGAATGGAGGAGGAGGAGATGCTTAATCATGTTCCCCTTCCTAATCAACTATTGGTCAAGTGGTTTACCAAATCGCTCATTGGTCCTATAGCCTATGATGTTGTGGCCCGAGGATGATTTTAGGGGCTAAATTTCTCTCATGGGCTAATTTTCCATGGTTTTTCCCAAAAAATGATTCTCTATTCTAAAAATGATTTACCCAAATTCTATAAGATAAAATTATTTTACCTTACAAATCACCAAAATTTTATACAAACTATATAAAATCCTTATAAATTTAAATACTTTTATAAACATATCGCCAAACATTTTATAGTTGGAATATGAAGGATTAGTAATATTAGCCAAGTTTTCTACATTTTCAAATAAATGTCCATCCTTAAAATCATCCCTGATGTTTCCATGGGTGGTGTCGTCACTGAAGAGAAGACGATTAGTCATGCTCAATATATGGATCTCGTTTATTCGCAAATGGGCACACTATATGACTTAATTCCTGATGCTCCTCATCCATCTACGAATCCTACCCCAACACCTTCAGTAGCTTCTCACGTTGTTGATGGCTTAATTGGAAATTTTCATGTTGTGACCCAGTCTAAACAAGACAATCATGCCAATCCAAAGTATACTACTTCTAATGTACAAAATACTCCTAATACGACTCCTTCCCCCAATAAAACCTCTGAAGTTAATTCGGTTCAATCTACACCTACTGGTAAAAATCAAAATAAAAAGAAAGGGAAGCGTAGGAATAAGGAGGACAAAAATAATAATCAACAATATGAGAAACCCAAAACACATCCTTCTCATGACAAAGACAAACGTAAACCTCATTATCCTTTCCTTGTTTGTGGTGAGGATCATTATACGAAGGGTTTTCCATGGCGTGATGAGGTTACTAAGTTCCTGCAAGGGACCGAGACACCTCCTACACCTGTCATCTTGTCACAATCATTTCCTTCTCAGCAGCAGGTCCAATTGGTCATTCATGACCAACCTTCTCCCTCTACCACATCTTATGTGCTTATGTGTACTGATGATTCCAAGAAGAACAAATTTGTAGTCGCAACTCGAGCCAAAGATTATTCTCCTTTGAAAGAGAAAGTTGATGATTCACCGCCTATGTTGGTTCAACCTCCTCCACCAAATTCACCTCCAAACGGTCCTCTTCATCTTGAATGAACGGGCCTAGATACATTTCTTCGTCCTCCTCCCAAGAGCGTTGTTCGAAATTCCTCATTTAATCCTCATGCACGTGCTGCCCAAAACTAAAGTATTGTAGAAGACCTTGCACAAGCACCCTCTGCGACGTTGGCTCTCGAAGTCCTTCAAATCTGTCCTACTCAATGAAAGATGTTGTTAAAGTCTATTGGTGGAATTTATCCTACCGATACCAATTTGATAATATTTGAATTAGAAGATCATATTCCAAGGCTTCCTCCTCAATTAGTGTTTCAAATACAAGTTGTTGTGGAAAATAAGAATATTTGTCGAACCATTATTAATGAAGGAGCCTCGACTTGCATCATGTCCGTCACTTGTTGGAAAGCTATTGGATATCCTTCCCTTACCGATTTGCACAATAATCTTAAGGATTTTAATGGTACAAGGTTTAAACCTTATGGTTTGCTTCCTTCGTTGTCTATTATGTTAGAAGGTAAGGCAGTCAATGTCGAGGTTGAGGTCTTTGATGCACCTCTTGATTACAACCTTCTACTTGGTCGTAGTTGGATTGATTCCATGCATGCAGTTGTTTCTACACTTTTCCATGTGTTACATTTCCCACACCAAGTAAATTTCATTGATGTCAATCAAATGGCCTTATTTAATTCCAGTTCACGTCCTAGAAGTGTACCTTTCATTTCGAAAACACCTCCTGGTTATTAGAATGCCAGCATGGGTATTCTAAAATATTCAACGTTAATGGGTACATTTCCTATTCCACCAACCGATATTCCTCCTCCTTTTGTCACCTCGATTAACATGATATAAACCTATGTTAGTGAAACCCCTAAGTCTTATGACCCATGGATAGTTCCTAGCTCTGACTATTGTCTCTATTACGGAAACCAAATTCCTTTAAGTCTGGTAGAATCATTTTATCGAGCTATTCAATTGACAACTCCTTCTCCTCCTTCTCTTTGTGATGTGTCTCCTGATATGTTTCATGTGATCTTTCCAACTGATGAGATGATCATGACAGTCATGTCTATGGAAGATACCCCATGGGACGATGGGAATCATCATTTTATTCTCGTCCTAGAACCTGAGACCATAGTGAGCTATCAACGGATTTCGACTTCATCTACCCTTGTTATTTCCTTTGTTCCTGAATCAACACAAGATGTTTTGTATGAAGGGAAATTGGGTAATATTTCACCTATCGTCCCTCTTGATATATCGATTAAACCCGAAGTCGTGGAAAATGTTCACATCGGTTCCTCATGTTCTACTGATGAGGTATGTACGCATAAATCCCTTTTTCAAGAATTCTGTGACGGTTTTTCCTGGAGTTATGAGGAGATTCCTGGTATCGATCCTGATATTGTTGTGCATGAGATTAAAAGTTACCCAGATGCTAAACCTATGGCTTTGAATGATTGGGTGTCCAATCTTGTTTTGATTAACAAGAAACAAGGCACGATCCATGTTTGTGTAGATTATAGGGATATAAACAAATCTTGTCCCAAAGACAATTATCCAATCCATTTCGTTGACCATATTGTTGATGATTGTGTCGGTAGTGAAATATTATCCTTGATGGATTATTTCTCCGTATATAATCAAATCAATATTTTTCCTACAGATCAACATAAGACTATTTTTATTTTCCCTTGGAGAACCTTCGCATACTGGAAACTACCTTTTGGTCTAAAAACTGCTAGTGCGACTTTTTAGCACGCTATGTCTTATGCTTTTCATGACTTTAAGAACATTCTACAACCCTATCTAGATGATATACCGATGCATTCTATGCATCCTCAAGATCACCCGACACATATACGGGCCATTTTACTACCCTGTCGTTATTATCACATACGATTGAATCCACACAAATGTGTTTTTTGTGTGTAGTCTGGATGACTTCTTGATTTTATTGTCTATACATGGGATTAGGGTAGACTCCTTGAATGTTGAGGTTATTCTCAATTTACCTCCTCCTTCTAGACTACTCCAACTCCAAAGTTTGCAAGGGAAGGAAAACATTTTATGTCAATTCATTCCCAACTACGCTGAATTAATGAAAGGATTTACTCGACTTCTTAACAAAGGTTTCAATTTTGTATGGGATGACACTACCAACAAATCCTTTGAATCTTTGAAACTCTCCTTAACTCGTACACCTCTGTTGTTTTCGCCTGATTATAGTCGATATTATTTCCTGTAATTATCTACTTCGGAATATACCATTGCTATGGTTCTAGTCCAATAGGATGATTCACACAATGAACATGTTATATACCATTTGAGTCGGAGTCTCGCGACCACCGAAACCAAATATTTACATGTGGAGAAACTAGCCTTGGAAGTTGTTCAAGTTGTTCAACATTTTCATCACTACATCTTATTACACAGAACCACAGTCATTTTTGATTCCAACGCCATGCAACACATCCTTACTCGACAATTGTTGGGGAGAAAGTACTCTAAATGGATAGTTATTCTCCAAGAGTTTGATTTGGAGTTTGAACGCGCCAAGTCAGATAAGTCTTTGGTTTTTTCCGAATTGATATGTGACCTTCCCTCTACTGAAACAGAAACTGTGGCAAAGGATTCCTTACCTGATGAATATTTGTTTCTAATCATTTCTGAAGACATTATGTATGGAGATATTATCATTTATCTCCAAACCCAAACTTTTCGACCTGATCTTTCTAGTACAGATCGTCGTCAAATTTGGTATCAAGCCCATCAATACATTATCCTTGGTGATACCCTTTACTGCCATGGTATTGATTCCATTTTTCGACGATGTCTCACCTTTGATGAAGCCGAGAAATATTTGAATGAATGTCACTCTAGATAATGTGGTGGTCATATGTCTGGGTATGCCACTTCCCAAAAGATCTTACGAGTTGGTTATTTCTGGCCTTCACTATTTAAGGATTGAATTATTGCCATCCAAAAATGCCATGCTTGTCAAACCTAAAACAATAAGATCCAATCTCACCTTGCTCCTATTCATGAAATGTAACCCTCACTCGGCCAGGGGTCATGGATACATCATTGTAGCTATGGATTATTTCACTAAGTGGGCCGAAGCGATGCCTACATTTGATAATACCAGAAAAACTGCAGCGTTATTCATATTCAATCATATCATTACTAGGTTTGGTGTCCCTCAAGCCATCGTCACTGATCACAGTAGTCATTTTCACAATTTCATGATGTTCGAACTTACCAAGAAGTTGGGTCTCCGACATGAAAACTTAGACCCCTTATTATCCACAGGCCAATTGCTAGGTTGAAGCAATCAACAAATTTCTCACTACTATGCTTCGACGAATGGTAGGAATTCACAAGTCAAGTTGGCACATGATGATCTTCTTAGAATTATGGGCCTATCTGACATCAGTTAAGTCTTCCATGGGGTTCACAACTTTCCAATTAGTATATGTTATTGAAGCAATTTTGTCGATTGAATGTGAAATCCCTTCTTTGAAACTAGTTGTTGAACTTCTCCCTAACACCTCAGCTGAAGAAGAATGTCTTTTGTATTTGATGCAATTAGATGAGACCCGTCGTGATGTTTCCTTAGTCATTTAAACTCATAAAAATCATGTTAAATCTCAATATGACAAGCATGTCAAACCACGTGTATTTTCTGAGGGTGATTTAGTTCTCCTTTGCGAACAATATTGTGACTTACTAGGGGTTGGTAAATTCGAGCCCATGTGGCGGGGTCCTTATATTGTGAAACGCGTATTGGAGAAA
The DNA here is from genome assembly GCA_009831015.1 of Picea engelmannii. NCBI lineage: Eukaryota > Viridiplantae > Streptophyta > Pinopsida > Pinales > Pinaceae > Picea > Picea engelmannii. Next base: position 11,593 of record ML815786.1, read on the forward strand.
GGGGCCTATGAGTTGGTATATTATGATGGAATTCCTTTGAGTGAACCCAGAAATGGGCTTTACTTGAAGACATACTATGCTTAAAACATTTTTTGCATGAGAGATCTATATTTTTAGTGTATCATACTCTTGTGTGCTTTTTTTATTTTGGTTCCTCCTTTCAGCTGCTTACCTTGCATTGTGCCTGGTTTCCAGATTTTAGTGTCTCTGCTACCCTATATTGGCTTCATTGATGGTGTTAGTCGTGGTACTTAAAACTTAGTGCTTGCTGCTTGGGAAATCTATGCACCTACAGATGAATTGATCAATCTACATGGTGTTTGCCATGGTCGTGCAACCAATAATATCACAGAATATAGTGCATTTATCAAGTTGTTAACTGATGTCATTTCACGTGGAATCTGTCTTCTTATTGTACGACTTGATTCATAGTTAGTAATACTATAGTTGAGTAACATTTATTCCATCCGAAGTCCTACTTTGTTAAGGGTATATTTACGAATTCACCTCTTGGAACGACATTTTGATTACATTGAATATCAAAACATTCCTAGATGTCTAAATACATTGACAGATGCATTGGATAATTATGTGTTAGACAGACATTTGAGAGATTTATAAATACAATCACACTTTTTACAAAAACAGGTAAGTCAGTAGGAACTTTATATTTATAACGATAAAAGTTTACAAAAAGTATTTGTCCAAAGACCAAAATATCAAAAATGTGAAGCTCATGGCTTCATGTACAACAAGAATCAAGGATGATGCTCACTATAACAAGTCACTAATTGTGCTACTTTATGGAGAAGTCGATTGATAGATGAAGATACGCCCACTGTGTGGCGTTGATAGTGCCTAGGAAGTTCATCCACCGTGGCATTAGGGACATACATGGTTAGTCCCTCCAGGTTCTTTTCTATAGCCTCAAGATCTACAACAACTACCCCTACTACATCACCTCTCTCTCTGCACCTCTGGATGGGAGATGATCTTGACATATGATAAGGTCCCACATCTGCATTATTGAGAGCACTTTATTATTCATTGGATAAATAACACAAAAACATTTTATAGAATTAAAATATCAAAAACATTATATAAAAAAAAAATTCCTTCTTACCTATGTCTCCCCACTGGGATCCATCAGGAAGAGCTATATCTGGATCCCCATGGAAATATGTCTCGGCATATGCATAGTCTTCCACCATGAGCAGTTGATTCCTCAGCCATTGGAACAAAACATTGTCATACTTGACAATGGGAACACCACCATGTCGAGCCATTAGATCCACCCACCTCTTCATCCATGGATACTGTGGAGAGTTTATACCCCACTCCACCTGCAGACGTAGGACATGAAACCTCTCTATAAAGGACACCAAAATGGACCTGTATCCAAATTGATTCAATCGATCATTTCGACACTTTGTAAGTTGTTTTTTCATGCTTTTTAGGACACCCTCACACTAGTTCAAGACTCTAGGTTCCATGCACTCTATCTCATACTGAAAATGGATTTGAAAATCCATATGTAGAGCTACACACCTTGCCATGCAAGTAATGGTATAAAGTATGGTTCTCAACGGTAAATATCGGACATCTCTGATGGATACCTTGCCATTGTGTTTTTCGGTACCTGGAACACAATGGTGGCGAACATAGTAATCCATAGGTTCACCTCCACCCCTGTTTCCTATGAGTGATACATGTGACCCACGGTGAGAAAATCCTGTCACGAAATATATATCCTCTATATCTATTGTGAGTGTATGAACACCCACATGAAATGGTTGTCCATTCACATCCCACATGTGAACCAAATACTCTAGCAACCTCAACTGGGCTCTCATGCCCTGAATCCTGAAAAATTTGAGTAACCCACATTGCCTAAGAGCCATAACTATCCCCGGGTCATTCTTGAAGAAATAATCCTCTTATTCATGCTCTTTCTCACTCCATGCGAGCATCTTGACCAAGGAAAGCCTACCAAGGAACAATAAAAGAATATTAGAAACATAAAAATTATTTCCTGGGGGTTTTTCTAATTAGGTTTATCTTTTTAAATTTTTGGTTGCGTTCATCGCAGGGTTGCACATTCACGTAGAGTGACATCATAACACCCTTCCTATAGGGTCACCTGCGACGATGCAATATCGTCAAAGTTCATGATATAAGGCACCTGCGATGATATCAACGTGCATGTAGCCCCAAAAAATCGAACCAACACCCAAATTCAACCAATGAAAACAATTTTTGAAACCATGAAAAGACGACGAAGAAGAAGATTACATGTTTGACGAAGACGGTTCACAAAATGATCCCCCACAGGCTTCGCAATTGACAGTTGAAATTCGGGGAGAAAAAGGGCTTTGGAACACTATTTGGGTAAATTTGCAAATGAAATAGTAAAATAGTGTTTTCTGCCTATTTTATTGTTTTTTACCACTTTTTATTTTGCAAAATTATATTATTTTTATATTTTATCCATACCCTAAAGTCTTAACAACTTGACAAAGTGTTAACTTTTGCAGATTAAAAGGTCTAGAGACGAGACGTTGGAACAAGGTCCACCCCTTTTTTATTTCTTTTTGCATATTTTCTTATGTACAGATCCTTTTAGGGTTTTTAGGAAAAACTTCAAGCAGAGTCTTAATTCTTTCTCATGCTCGTGAAACCATGAGAATGTAATTGAGTAGTCTTTTGTCTTTTTTTCGAACTCGCATTGGTAATACGAAAAACGAAAAATGATGGAGTATCCGTTAATCTCTTTTATAGCTCCCTAAACATGAAAAGATGGCTGAGCGACCTTGTTCTTTTCGCACTCGTAAAAGTATTTGAAGAAAATGTATGATGAGCGGTAGGTTATCTCTTTTTCGGTCTTCTCAGACTAAATTATGAAAAAGGCCCTAATGGAGTTCTCTTTAGGTGTTTTTCAGACTCTCTAAAATTAAAAAACCCTTGAGTTTCTTTGGACTCATTAAACAAACATTGAAAGACCCATATGGGATCGAACCACTCATTCTTAGGGTTCGTTAAACATACTTTGAGGGACTCGTTCGAAGGATGAGCTTAGATATACAAGCATATGTTATCCTCCTCAATATTGTGTAAAAATAAAGAGCTACTCTCCAAAAATGGTGGGGAGAAATTGGGAAAGAAGTGTGTTTTTGTATTTGTGTTAGTGGCAGTAATAGTCGCTCTTGAAAATGACACCCCCCTTCATCATTGTATTCGGGTTGGGAAATCCATTTGCCTCTCATTTGACCATCCACAAGTTCATATGTTGGGTCCTCCTTGAGTCAATGTTTCCAAGACAATTGTCATGTCGTTCATATTTTCAAGAGAAGTTCATCCTAAACAAGCCTTCTATCGAGTCGGCCATCTGTAGTTATAAATTTTCTACCATGTTGGCCTTCCCTGTGTCAGTTCTGAATCACTTCATATTATGATCTACTTCAAATTTGTTACATATTTCATGTCATTGATGGGGGATACATCAAGGCCCTCCTATGACGAGTCTTTTCCTGTTGACTTCAACACATTATCCGGGAACAAGATTTAGAAATCATTTAGTACCTTAGAGCTTGCATGCCTCAACGGTAGGTTTCTTCGCTTTCAATAGTGGGTTCACATCATTGACCTCTGATTGGAAGATTCCATCGAGTGTTCAAATTCAACTCATTTATTCACATTCATTGGATTGTACTAGGGTACCTTGAGAGTCATCGACATCAATGGTGATTTTCCTCACACTTGTTAACGGTTTTCATTAATGACCGGTAATCAAGTGGTTTCTACCATGTTCGATTTCAACACCTCTAATTACATGGCTAGATTTGTACTTAGAGATGACGGAAATAAAGACCCTGGATCTCATCATTTTGGTCCAGTTTTTGACAGAGTATTCATAATTGTGTACTGACAAATAGATCCATTGTGTATGTCTCGTGGCTATGTCCGAATTTGAAGTATGTTAGAGCATAGATCCACATTTTACTCATGGTGGCTATGTTGAATCATAATGACATGGATCTACAGTGTATGTTTAGTGGCCATGACTCACTTGACACTTATGATTAGAGTCACTCGTATTTTTATCATGGGAATGCCTACCTCATAATATGGTATGTTATTATGTAGATGCTTGATTGTTTGTAGGTTCTCGATCGATGCACTCCTTGTTTTCAACACACACATTCTACAAAGTATTTCAACTGTCACAAGTTGCAACTTCATACTTTGGGGATCATTCTGTCACACATTATTTTGGTCACCTCAGTGATCAGCTGACAACATGTGTTCATATTCACTGAAAATATTAAAAGAGACTTTCTCCATGAGAAAAGTGGTTTTCTTTCCTCTTTCAAAAGCCATAAAAAGAAAGGTCGTCACACCCTGCTATATGCATGGGGTGTGACAATGCCTGATCATTGCACTCTTCCCTAAAACTGGACTGTGACGTCGTCGCATGATGCTTGTGCATAGGGTGTGACGATGCGTAAAGAAAAGGAAAAGTAAAAAATCATGAATGTTCTAGAAGGGAATCTTCTATAAGATGAGGTGGCCTCCAATCGGTTTGGATATTACTCGCTTCTCTGATTTAGTGGGATCATCCTAATCTCCTCATCCATCTCTCTTTCACAATATATAAAGAGGGATCTCTCATGGAAAAGGCTAAGGTTGAATAGGATAATATTTGCATGGAGAGTTCTAGTTCAGATTATTCTTGAGAGCTTTGCTTTAGTTATTCAAGTCAGATTGTGGACCTTCTTCATTCAAGGCATTGGAGAAAAGGTGTGTGTGTTGAAGCAAAGATCCATTGAAAGGGGACCTTGCAACATCAAGGAATGGGTTGCATTCTCCACTTTCCATTTAATTTAATACAACAATACATTTCTCCTCTATAAAAGCATATCAACTTCTATTGTATAATTCCTTGATCTTATACATAGACTTCACTGGAATATATATATCTTTGTTTTCCCTCTTTTTTGGTTTGTGATTCTTAGATAGACTTACCATTCTGCAAACTCAAGGAAGGATCTACAAGGATGACACTAGCGAGGATCAAGTGTCGTTTAAAAGGTATGTCACTTGTACCTCATCTAAACTAATTTATATACCAATGAATTTTAAGGTGAAGTGTGTATTATGTCTTGTTTTGTTTTAGTTTCCTGTGGAAGTTAGGGAGATTTGTTTGTTTCTGCACTTACTGATTAGTCTGATAACAAGGTCTCTGATTTCTGGGTCATTTTGAGGCCCTAAAAAACATTTTTAGGGCTCACCACAGTCATACTATTAATTGAGTCTAATTCTGATGGCAACATGTGTAGTCCTCAGATAGAAATTTCCAATGCAATATCGTGTTCCTAAAATGAAGATATTATGCAAAAGTTACAACCTCAGGAATTTGATGTACTAGCTTACCCCAATAGATCCCACATGACTTTTGGCACGTCATCTCCTAGGGTTAGGTTTTTGGATGTCTAGGGTTTTGGAATTCATGCTTATTGAAAATTTTCCTTCGGAGCCTCATTGTAATAATCTTCTTGTGAATGAGCACAGATGTCACATATATTCTCATAGATAATCCACCACCATTCTAGCAAGCTTGTTTTCCACTGCATTTTACAGTTTCAACTTATTTCCTTATTGAATAGAAAATCAGTGTTACTGTATCTCTATTATTCTGTGTTAATCATATTTTAATAATATGTATTCATTTTGTTTTGCTCATAAAATATGGATCAGTGTTATCAGAGTAGTCTTCTCCTTTTAGTCTTAATGAATGTCCCCAACGAGGTCAGGGTACAAAGAATTGGGTCTCAAGCTTGTTTTTGTTGGAGGAAAAAATATCTTGCATGTCTAAATGACCTCTCATGGCAAGAGAAAACAAATATGACAGGACAAGAGACCCTTTCAAAATATTTCTTGAGGAAGACCTCACGCAACAGAGGAACAAGAGGATGGATAGTTTTGCGCAAATCCTTCGGGGGCTACCAATAGTCTATGCATCTTCCTTGAGTGGAGGCACTGCCCCCTTCAAGGTACAAATCAACTTCGATATTCCTATATTTGAACGTCAGATAGACACAGATGTTGTAGACAAGTGGTTGAATCTACTAGAAGAGTATTTTATGTCCATAAATTTTCTAATAGAGAAAATATTTCTTTTGCGCTCCTCAAAGTCGTTCCTCATGTCAAATATTGGTGGGAAACTTTCTGTGAGAAAAAGGAAACAGAGGAACCCTCATTATTTACAGTCACATCCACTTGGGAATCCATAAGGGATGCTATTAAGGAACAATATTACCCTGTCGGAAGTTATGACGACTTGTATAGCAATTGGACCAAACTGCGACAAGAAAGAGACCAAGCAATGCCAAATTTCACAAATATATTCCATACCATGCACACCAATATGGGAATCAAATATTTGAGGTGACATCTGGTGCTCAAGTATCGCATTGCTCTGCATAGATACATCCATATAGAAATGGAATTTATGGACATCTCATCCTTGGGTGCAACCTATCGATATGCCTTCAAAATTGAGCAGAAGCTCAAACAAAAGACGCAACAATTTGGGCTTGGGAACCCCTCGCATCAAAATCCAATAAAGGGCAGCCCCAACCTACAGAACAAAGCACAGAGAAAATATGGATTGTATCAAGACAACCAATCCAAGGTGCAAGAAAATAACAACACCGGAAAGACAAAGAAATATACCGGGAAGTGGTGCGACTTCCATAAGATCCCTTGGAATAACACTGTTGATTGCTGCTCAAAGCAGTCATTGGTGGCCAAAGTAAAATCCTCTGAATCAGATGCAGGTTCTGACTCTGATTCAGACCTAGAAAGGGGAAGACAGATCATTGATGCGGAACCCAGTGATACGGTTACTACCACCAAGCTCCAGCTTGGTGAACCAGACGAGCCAGAAGAAGGCGAGCGTCTTTTCCATTCAAATATGTGTGTAAAAGGCACCCCATTGCACTTCATCGTGGATAGAAGTAGCTAGAAGAACCTCATCTCAGCAGAGGTCATCAATTGGTTGGCCCTACCAACAATGTTGTACCCACAACCCTACACCATTGGATGGCTCTGCCAAGGAAGTGATCTCTGCATTAGCCAACAGTATTGACTATAGTATGACATCAATCCCTTCAAAGATGAGGTATTGTGTGATGTTTCTCCTCTCGAAGTTTGTAATGTTCTTTTAGGCCAACCTTATTTATGGAAACACCATGTTGTATACGAGTATAGGCCTCTTAGTTTTATTATTACTTTGAACAAGAAATTGTACATGATACTTGAGGCAGTCCCTCCTTGTGTTATTTTATTGATCTCTACCAAGCAATGAAGGAAGGTCATCTCTTAGACTGGGAAATTTTTCTTCTTCATGATTCACTCTCAAAGTAAGTGAAAGATCACAACCACATCCAGGGCCTTCGTGGTCGATCTCTCCATATAATAGAAGAAAGTGGATAAGGTCATGGAAGAATACTCAGATATCTTCTCCTCTCCTACTGGGGTACCTCTTCACTGCTAGGTCAAGCATCCCATTGATATGACCCTAGGTGCACCACTACCCAATGGGCCAGTCTAGTGTCGCTCTCTGTTAGAAAACGAGGAGATCAAGAGGAAGATCCAAGAACTTCTCCACAAGGGGCACATCCATCCCAGCTCATTGCCTTGTAGGAGCCCAATTGTGCTGGTGCAGAAGAAAGACAGGACCTGGCGACTCTGTGTTGATTACTAGGCCTTGAATAGAATCACAGTTTGGAACCAGTACCCGATTCCCAAAATCGATGAATTCCTTGATGAGCTCATGGGGTGCAAATACTTTAGTAAAATTGATCTCAAGTTTGGCTACCACCAGGTCCCAATAGAACATACAAATGTATGGAAGACAAACTTCAAGTCAAAAGAAGGTCTTTTTGAATGGTTGGTCATGTGCTTTGGTTTGAAAAATGCTCCAACAAATTTTATGAGGATGGTGGATGATATCTTGCGACCTTTCACCAATACTTTTGTAGTGGTGTATCTGGATGACATCCTCATTTACAGAAAGACTTGGGCGAAACACATGCAGCATATTTAGGAGGTTCTGCACACACTGCGATAACAGAAACTATATGAAAACTTGGAAAAATGTTCCTTCGGCATGGACAAGGTCCATTACTCAGGCTACATCATTGATTAGCATGGTGTGCATGTGGATCCAGCCAAGATCTAGGTCATTCATGATTGGCCATCCCCAACCACACTCACTGAGCTTTGGAGCTTCTTGGGCCTCGCCAATTTCTATCGTGGGTTCGTGTTGGGATTATCTCATATCACATGGGCTCTTAGACAAGTAACTAGGCGTGGAGGTAAGGAAAAATTTGTGTGGGTCCTATCCCAACAACAGGCCTTCGATGAATTGAAACAATGTTTGTGCTCATCCCTAGTACTTTCATTACCAGACCTCCAGCGTCCCTTTGAAATCGAGATAGATGCTTCAGACTATGTTGTGGGCATTGTTCTCACTCAACACAGCCACCCTGTGACATATGATAGTGAGACACTATCATATGTTGTATGTAAGTACCCCACTTACGACAAAGAAATGTAATCCATTTTGCAAGCCTGCCGCCAGTGCAGACATTACATTCTTGGGAAGGAGACATTCATTTGCACTGATCACAATCCACTATAGTTCATGCAGACCCAAGGAAAATTGCAGAATGGCCGCCATCAGAAGTGGTCAACATACTTACAACAGTTCCACCTCAACATCAAGTACAAAAAAGAAAGTACCAACCAAGTAGTTGGTTACCTCATCCGACCTCCAGTCGCGGCACTCACCACGGTGCTAGACTCTTGCGGACATGAGACCTTTGGATGGCCCCACCTCTATGAGACAGACCCTGACTTCTCCACCACCTACCAAATGTTGGGTGAAAACTCAGTGGTCACTAATTTCCATCTTCAGGACGGGTTGTTGTGTCACCTAGTCCATCTCGGTATTCCATCAAGCGAGCATGCAAAACTAATTTGGGAATCTCATTACATTCAGGTGGCAGGACACTTTGGCATTGAAAAGAGAGTGGCAGTGCTGCAAAAACATTTCTACTGTCTAAAACTTCGACATGATGTTGGCAAGTATATTAGGTCCTGCACCACCTGCACTATTGCCAAAATGAACACTAAGAAACAAGGCCTGTAAACCCCTCTTCCTACTCTTGACAAGCCATGGGAATCCATCTCAATGGGATACATGTCAGGCCTCTATCCACCAATAGGGGAAATGAATTTGTTTTTATGGTGGTTGATCGCTTTTCCAAGATGGGAATTATGGTTGTCTGCAAGAAGAACATCACCATAGAGGCCATTGCCAAGATCTTCTTTGAATGAGTATGGGTACATTTTGGCATCCCACAAACCATTATCTCATATCGGGACAATCAGTTCCTCAACACATTTTGGTCAAGCCTCTGATCACTGTTAGATACCAAGATCACCAAATCCACTGCCTTCCACCCCTAGACAGATGGCCAAACCGAGGTTGTCAATCGGATGATCGTACATATCATGTGCATGTACAATTCCAAGCACCCTCGCACATGGGATGAGATTCTTCCCTATGTCTAGCATAGCTACAACCAAGCCTTGCATAGCTCAACTGGCCACATCCCCTTTCAGGTGGGGTTGGGATTCCAACCATTGGGCCCCATGGATGTTGCACTACCCCTGGCAACCACCTTGGTCGACTCGTCCCCTGTTGCACCAGAAGCTGACAAATCCACCTGGTTCATTGAGCGGATCCAACACATCCTCCAATAGGTTCAAGATATTTTACATAAGTCCAATTCCAAGTATAAGTAGTGCAATTATCAACACTGGGTGCCACATAAGTTTTAGGTGGGCGAAAAAGTTTGGTTGCACTTGTAGAAAGAACGTCTTACAGGGCCCCATCGGAAGCTTTTCCCACTCCGTTATGGGCCATAAACCATCATCAAGGATATGGGTGACAATTCTTTTGAGCTCAACATTCCCCCTTTCCTTGGCCTACACCCAGTCTTTAACGTGGTTCTCCTTCGGCCATATTTCCCACCATTATTAGACACCTCAGAGATAGTAGAGCAGTTGACACCAACAAAGATCATTCCTGACTGCATGAAACATGCATCCAATGATCAGATTGTGGACACACAGATCAAGGGCACTCAAAAACAATGGATCCATGTTTATCGAGTTGTCAAAGTAGGGAAGCTCCTACACCAAGGCAAGTGGCTCACTCGGGGCCAAATTCAATAGACATTTCCTCATTTGATGGGGGAAATCAACGCAATGGAGACCTTTGCTTCCTAAAAGGGTAGGATTGATCCATATGGATGTCAATGGCCTCCCACCTATTTCAACTATTTCATTTTGGTAGTTTTCCAGTTTGGCATTTTTTTCCTAGTTTTTAGGCACCTCACTTCCGGGGCCATTTTGAGGCCCTAAACAACGTTTTTAGGGATCGCCCCAATTAGATTGTAGTCAATCTTAGATTCTGACAGAAACATGTGTATTCCTCAAATAGACCTTTCCAACGGGATATTGTGCACCTAAAACGGAGATCGTATGCAAAAGTTACGACCCTGGGAAGTTGATGTACTAGCTTACCCCAACGGGGCCCACATGACTTTTGGTGCTTCATCTCCTAGGGTTAGGTTTTTTGATGCATATGGTTTTGGAATTCATTCTTATTGTAAAAAGGCCTTCAAAGCCTTATTGTAATCATCTTCTTGTGAATGAGCATATCCATCACATCTCTTCTCAGAGATAAGCCACCACCATTCCAACAAGCTTGTTTTCTGCTGCATTTTATTGTTTCAGCGTATTTCCTTATTGAATAGAAAACCAGTTTTACTGTATCTCTGTTATTATGTGTTAAGCATCTTTTAATAATTTGTACTCATTTTTTTCTGCTCATAAAATCTGGATCATATCTACATTAAGAATTAATTAGACCGGGGATTATAGTGGGGACGTTACACCATTGATCCCAATGAGAATGCCATTATGCTTCAACAAATGGATGTAAATGACATATTTGGTGGAGCTTGGGTATAAGTTATGATTTAGGGAATAAGCTACTTTTGGATTCAAATTTGATATGAATTTAATTGAAATTTTAGATATGTTTAGATTTACACCTTGATCAAGTTTCATGTACAGTGTAAACGTTTTCTCTGAAATTCTATTTAATTCTGAATAAATCTAGGTCCTCAAAAAATAGATCTTCTATGATTGAATTCCTACAACTTGAAGAAATGTTACTACAAAATTAGAGGAATTTTACTAAAATTGGTAAAAATATATATATGAAATTTGAATAGAATGTTTCTCACCAAAAAGAGAAGACAAATGTTTGTTGTTAGATGAAAGTCATGGGAGGTGTTGGAAAAACTAACCTAGCATGTTTATTGTCAAGTGGAACACATGGGAGGTGTTGGAAAAACTAATTTGGCATTGGTACTATGTAACACCCCTATTTCCTCCAGCTTGTAAATATAACTATAACTTGCCAAAAGACTGTGGTAGACTGAATATCTGTGAATGTTGGATATGATGAACCTTTTTGTTATAAAAGGTAATGTATGCATTTCTTATATTAATTAAAAATGGATAGTGTTACATAACTTTTTAAGGGGGTTTTCCAAGGTAGATCATGATGTTATGAGAGATATGGTGAGGGGAACCATAAATGGTTGAGATTACCCCCACCAGATTAGTGCCTTAATGGATTTAATTACTCAAACCTAGAACATCCCTCTGACCCAGAAATGAATTATCAGTCAGACTCATAGTTAGAAAGCCTCCTCAAGAGTTAATGAGGAGATGGGAAGAGTACCCATATGCAAGGCTTCCTGACCTTACCATGAGTTGGGGATTCAAACCCACGCAATATTTCTAAGGAAGGAAAGAAAGGAAGGAATTCATGGGTAGAGGCGGGTCCGCGAGGAAGAGGATTCAAGAGACTAATCTCCAAAAGAGAGGAGACCGCTTGCAACTCTCTGGTTCGAAGGACAACTAAGAAATGAATTCATTATAGGTGCAAGAAGATTCTAGCAATGTTTTCAGCCCAAGATAATAAACAAGGTTGTAAAGAGGATGAGTGACTGTGGTAGTACTCGTTGCAAGCCCCCTTGCTCAGTACATAGAAAACCATTTGCTAAGTTCTTGTGGGAGGAGAAGAGTAACCTTCATCCCCGACTGTCACTGAACCAGGAAGAAGAGTCTCTCTCATAGCATCATGGTCTAGATAGGTGGTGGCCAATGGTAAATTCATTCAGGAGTGGTTGTGCCTACGGTTGGGTGGAAACAGGCACCCCTCTCAGCAGTTGCTTCATAATTTTGGTTTCTGAAAATTATTTCATACTTTATGTACTAGAATGGAAGTGATGGTTGAATGTATGTGTTTATGGTTAACTTTTACAATGTTTGATAAATCATTAGAAATGATTATTATTTTTCTATAAACTTATGTATTTACATGGTTCTTGTTTACCTCTGCTTAGCGACAGGAGAACTATTAGACATGGGTCTTTAAAAAGATTTAAGAACAAATCTACAATTTTTGTACTTGTTGAGAAACCCTTAGGGAAATATTCCCAAGGAATGATTTCGTAATAGGATTCAGGGAAGACCTAGCTGGAACACCTTGGTCATATCGACCTCTCAATTCACCCTTCACAGGTCACTAAGTTCAAAATCTGTGAAAAGAGGGCACCTCCTTCAAACCCTTCTCCTGTGTGACTGAGGGCTCATGTCCATGTCTCTAACCAAACCATGGATAAGTGTTGAGCATGTGGTCTCGAGGCTTGTCCAAGAACCCACATGACCGGGACCATGGAACCCTTCGCTAGGCCCGAAAGGAGATAAGCTTCTTTGGTTTCGTAACTTCGAGAGTTCATAGCTCTGGGACACTATGAATTTACAACCTCCAAAACCAACCGAAGTCAACCTGTTGGTTCAGATTACCAATGAGGTTGAACGACATCTAGCGGTTTCTCTAACCATGATCGTTGGACCTACCCCACTGTTAAATATTTCCCCACTTATCGATATCGAATTCCTGTGAGCCATATATCAGAGGATTTGTGGGGTCTTACCTGCCTATTGAATATATGTCATGGTCATTCTGGCGTTGACTACCTCGGGAGAATAAAGGTGTCATAACCCCAAAACCCCCAAATGTCATAGTTGAGAATTAATGTGAGCCATGCATCTGGGGAGTCCATTGATAACCCCTCCCAACTATCTAATCCACTGGTGTAAGGACTCATGGGTAGCACGTCGGCGAAGTCCCACTCTAGGAGAAAAGGGGCATTAAGTAGGTAGAGCCCCCGAATGTCGAAGTCGTGAAGTGACACAGAACGTAGATCTGGGGATGCTTCAGGATCTCCCATGACCATTATATATAGACCATAGTCAGCCCGATGCTAACCACTCTAGGAGCAAAGAGGAAGACACGCAATAGATTCACTGAGCGTCGAAGTTACAAAGTAACAGAGGCCATAGATATATAGATCTACGTGGGCGCATATTGATCGTGAGATCTAAGGGGCATTGAAAGGATATTAGTCCGAAGTGACATGGCATGCTTATGTCACCCAGGGTGACATGAACCCATGTTCGACATGCCATGTATCACCTTGATTCATACTTTTCACAGACCCTATGTGCCCATTAGAGTGTGAGACGTGTCACCCATTGATGGGGCCACGTGTCATCTCTTCCTTGCCACATGTCAACTCCCCCTGTCATGTATTTTCTCTGCCTATTAGCAAGTGGAGCACTCGGGGCCCACCTATCCTTACCTCTACGTTTAATACATAATCATGTGTAAGGGTGGACTCTTCGGGAGTTCGGGACTTCAGAACTCCGAAGGTTTAGGGTGTAGTATCTTAGATACGTCGAAGGTCGAAGCCACGTGGAAATATTTCTAACTCCTTCGAGAGTTCAGGATTTTGGAACTCTAGAGGATATGCTTGTAGAAAGAAAAATGGATGTTCAGCACTGAACGTCGAATTTCCCTTAAGCTTATGTGTTAAACAAGGATGAAGTTTCATCGTTGGATTGGATGGTGGATGGAATTCTATTGTAGATGTAGGAACACTGGGGAATATCTAGGACTTTGGGGAACTTAGGATGGTACAAATGAGATGGACCTACGTGGGCACCACGTGGCCCTTGGCTGATGACACCCGAAGAGCTTTGGAAGGGTGTATCTCCCAATCTAGAATTTGGATTTGAGTAGGGTAGTAGTTTTTAGATATGTCTTGATGATCATAATAGGATGGATATCCCAGGGAAAGGACTCGAGATGATTAAGGAAAGAAAAATTTTGATGCCCCACCCCTAAAAAGGGTACTTAGGGGTCATATGTGTTACAAATTGGTATCAGAGTAGGCAACAACACTTGGCCTACTTGGGTTCATGAACAAGTCGCATAACAATATTATTAGAGAACCTTTAGGGGTAACACCCTATCTTACCCCATTCCTAAGAAGCTTATTTAAATCTCTACTGAAGGGAGGAATGAAACTCTCTGTTGTTGTTATATGTTTTGAAAAATTTGAATTGTGTGTTATTCATAAAATAGTAGATGATTAACTAAAAGAAAATGTTTTATCAGCACTTAACCAGTCA
>ML815786.1:26380-47491 GCA_009831015.1 Picea engelmannii
AAAACCCTAAAAGGATCTGTACATAAGAAAATATGCAAAAAGAAATAAAAAAGGGGTGGACCTTGTTCCAACGTCTCGTCTCTAGACCTTTTAATCTGCAAAAGTTAACACTTTGTCAAGTTGTTAAGACTTTAGGGTATGGATAAAATATAAAAATAATATAATTTTGCAAAATAAAAAGTGGTAAAAAACAATAAAATAGGCAGAAAACACTATTTTACTATTTCATTTGCAAATTTACCCAAATAGTGTTCCAAAGCCCTTTTTCTCCCCGAATTTCAACTGTCAATTGCGAAGCCTGTGGGGGATCATTTTGTGAACCGTCTTCGTCAAACATGTAATCTTCTTCTTCGTCGTCTTTTCATGGTTTCAAAAATTGTTTTCATTGGTTGAATTTGGGTGTTGGTTCGATTTTTTGGGGCTACATGCACGTTGATATCATCGCAGGTGCCTTATATCATGAACTTTGACGATATTGCATCGTCGCAGGTGACCCTATAGGAAGGGTGTTATGATGTCACTCTACGTGAATGTGCAACCCTGCGATGAACGCAACCAAAAATTTAAAAAGATAAACCTAATTAGAAAAACCCCCAGGAAATAATTTTTATGTTTCTAATATTCTTTTATTGTTCCTTGGTAGGCTTTCCTTGGTCAAGATGCTCGCATGGAGTGAGAAAGAGCATGAATAAGAGGATTATTTCTTCAAGAATGACCCGGGGATAGTTATGGCTCTTAGGCAATGTGGGTTACTCAAATTTTTCAGGATTCAGGGCATGAGAGCCCAGTTGAGGTTGCTAGAGTATTTGGTTCACATGTGGGATGTGAATGGACAACCATTTCATGTGGGTGTTCATACACTCACAATAGATATAGAGGATATATATTTCGTGACAGGATTTTCTCACCGTGGGTCACATGTATCACTCATAGGAAACAGGGGTGGAGGTGAACCTATGGATTACTATGTTCGCCACCATTGTGTTCCAGGTACCGAAAAACACAATGGCAAGGTATCCATCAGAGATGTCCGATATTTACCGTTGAGAACCATACTTTATACCATTACTTGCATGGCAAGGTGTGTAGCTCTACATATGGATTTTCAAATCCATTTTCAGTATGAGATAGAGTGCATGGAACCTAGAGTCTTGAACTAGTGTGAGGGTGTCCTAAAAAGCATGAAAAAACAACTTACAAAGTGTCGAAATGATCGATTGAATCAATTTGGATACAGGTCCATTTTGGTGTCCTTTATAGAGAGGTTTCATGTCCTACGTCTGCAGGTGGAGTGGGGTATAAACTCTCCACAGTATCCATGGATGAAGAGGTGGGTGGATCTAATGGCTCGACATGGTGGTGTTCCCATTGTCAAGTATGACAATGTTTTGTTCCAATGGCTGAGGAATCAACTGCTCATGGTGGAAGACTATGCATATGCCGAGACATATTTCCATGGGGATCCAGATATAGCTCTTCCTGATGGATCCCAGTGGGGAGACATAGGTAAGAAGGAATTTTTTTTTTATATAATGTTTTTGATATTTTAATTCTATAAAATGTTTTTGTGTTATTTATCCAATGAATAATAAAGTGCTCTCAATAATGCAGATGTGGGACCTTATCATATGTCAAGATCATCTCCCATCCAGAGGTGCAGAGAGAGAGGTGATGTAGTAGGGGTAGTTGTTGTAGATCTTGAGGCTATAGAAAAGAACCTGGAGGGACTAACCATGTATGTCCCTAATGCCACGGTGGATGAACTTCCTAGGCACTATCAACGCCACACAGTGGGCGTATCTTCATCTATCAATCGACTTCTCCATAAAGTAGCACAATTAGTGACTTGTTATAGTGAGCATCATCCTTGATTCTTGTTGTACATGAAGCCATGAGCTTCACATTTTTGATATTTTGGTCTTTGGACAAATACTTTTTGTAAACTTTTATCGTTATAAATATAAAGTTCCTACTGACTTACCTGTTTTTGTAAAAAGTGTGATTGTATTTATAAATCTCTCAAATGTCTGTCTAACACATAATTATCCAATGCATCTGTCAATGTATTTAGACATCTAGGAATGTTTTGATATTCAATGTAATCAAAATGTCGTTCCAAGAGGTGAATTCGTAAATATACCCTTAACAAAGTAGGACTTCGGATGGAATAAATGTTACTCAACTATAGTATTACTAACTATGAATCAAGTCGTACAATAAGAAGACAGATTCCACGTGAAATGACATCAGTTAACAACTTGATAAATGCACTATATTCTGTGATATTATTGGTTGCACGACCATGGCAAACACCATGTAGATTGATCAATTCATCTGTAGGTGCATAGATTTCCCAAGCAGCAAGCACTAAGTTTTAAGTACCACGACTAACACCATCAATGAAGCCAATATAGGGTAGCAGAGACACTAAAATCTGGAAACCAGGCACAATGCAAGGTAAGCAGCTGAAAGGAGGAACCAAAATAAAAAAAGCACACAAGAGTATGATACACTAAAAATATAGATCTCTCATGCAAAAAATGTTTTAAGCATAGTATGTCTTCAAGTAAAGCCCATTTCTGGGTTCACTCAAAGGAATTCCATCATAATATACCAACTCATAGGC
This sequence comes from Picea engelmannii, assembly GCA_009831015.1. Taxonomy (NCBI): domain Eukaryota; kingdom Viridiplantae; phylum Streptophyta; class Pinopsida; order Pinales; family Pinaceae; genus Picea; species Picea engelmannii. The sequence goes on from ML815786.1 coordinate 29,007, forward strand.
CCCTTTCTCCAATACGCGTTTCACAATATAAGGACCCCGCCACATGGGCTCGAATTTACCAACCCCTAGTAAGTCACAATATTGTTCGCAAAGGAGAACTAAATCACCCTCAGAAAATACACGTGGTTTGACATGCTTGTCATATTGAGATTTAACATGATTTTTATGAGTTTAAATGACTAAGGAAACATCACGACGGGTCTCATCTAATTGCATCAAATACAAAAGACATTCTTCTTCAGCTGAGGTGTTAGGGAGAAGTTCAACAACTAGTTTCAAAGAAGGGATTTCACATTCAATCGACAAAATTGCTTCAATAACATATACTAATTGGAAAGTTGTGAACCCCATGGAAGACTTAACTGATGTCAGATAGGCCCATAATTCTAAGAAGATCATCATGTGCCAACTTGACTTGTGAATTCCTACCATTCGTCGAAGCATAGTAGTGAGAAATTTGTTGATTGCTTCAACCTAGCAATTGGCCTGTGGATAATAAGGGGTCTAAGTTTTCATGTCGGAGACCCAACTTCTTGGTAAGTTCGAACATCATGAAATTGTGAAAATGACTACTGTGATCAGTGACGATGGCTTGAGGGACACCAAACCTAGTAATGATATGATTGAATATGAATAACGCTGCAGTTTTTCTGGTATTATCAAATGTAGGCATCGCTTCGGCCCACTTAGTGAAATAATCCATAGCTACAATGATGTATCCATGACCCCTGGCCGAGTGAGGGTTACATTTCATGAATAGGAGCAAGGTGAGATTGGATCTTATTGTTTTAGGTTTGACAAGCATGGCATTTTTGGATGGCAATAATTCAATCCTTAAATAGTGAAGGCCAGAAATAACCAACTCGTAAGATCTTTTGGGAAGTGGCATACCCAGACATATGACCACCACATTATCTAGAGTGACATTCATTCAAATATTTCTCGGCTTCATCAAAGGTGAGACATCGTCGAAAAATGGAATCAATACCATGGCAGTAAAGGGTATCACCAAGGATAATGTATTGATGGGCTTGATACCAAATTTGACGACGATCTGTACTAGAAAGATCAGGTCGAAAAGTTTGGGTTTGGAGATAAATGATAATATCTCCATACATAATGTCTTCAGAAATGATTAGAAACAAATATTCATCAGGTAAGGAATCCTTTGCCACAGTTTCTGTTTCAGTAGAGGGAAGGTCACATATCAATTCGGAAAAAACCAAAGACTTATCTGACTTGGCGCGTTCAAACTCCAAATCAAACTCTTGGAGAATAACTATCCATTTAGAGTACTTTCTCCCCAACAATTGTCGAGTAAGGATGTGTTGCATGGCGTTGGAATCAAAAATGACTGTGGTTCTGTGTAATAAGATGTAGTGATGAAAATGTTGAACAACTTGAACAACTTCCAAGGCTAGTTTCTCCACATGTAAATATTTGGTTTCGGTGGTCGCGAGACTCCGACTCAAATGGTATATAACATGTTCATTGTGTGAATCATCCTATTGGACTAGAACCATAGCAATGGTATATTCCGAAGTAGATAATTACAGGAAATAATATCGACTATAATCAGGCGAAAACAACAGAGGTGTACGAGTTAAGGAGAGTTTCAAAGATTCAAAGGATTTGTTGGTAGTGTCATCCCATACAAAATTGAAACCTTTGTTAAGAAGTCGAGTAAATCCTTTCATTAATTCAGCGTAGTTGGGAATGAATTGACATAAAATGTTTTCCTTCCCTTGCAAACTTTGGAGTTGGAGTAGTCTAGAAGGAGGAGGTAAATTGAGAATAACCTCAACATTCAAGGAGTCTACCCTAATCCCATGTATAGACAATAAAATCAAGAAGTCATCCAGACTACACACAAAAAACACATTTGTGTGGATTCAATCGTATGTGATAATAACGACAGGGTAGTAAAATGGCCCGTATATGTGTCGGGTGATCTTGAGGATGCATAGAATGCATCGGTATATCATCTAGATAGGGTTGTAGAATGTTCTTAAAGTCATGAAAAGCATAAGACATAGCGTGCTAAAAAGTCGCACTAGCAGTTTTTAGACCAAAAGGTAGTTTCCAGTATGCGAAGGTTCTCCAAGGGAAAATAAAAATAGTCTTATGTTGATCTGTAGGAAAAATATTGATTTGATTATATACGGAGAAATAATCCATCAAGGATAATATTTCACTACCGACACAATCATCAACAATATGGTCAACGAAATGGATTGGATAATTGTCTTTGGGACAAGATTTGTTTATATCCCTATAATCTACACAAACATGGATCGTGCCTTGTTTCTTGTTAATCAAAACAAGATTGGACACCCAATCATTCAAAGCCATAGGTTTAGCATCTGGGTAACTTTTAATCTCATGCACAACAATATCAGGATCGATACCAGGAATCTCCTCATAACTCCAGGAAAAACCGTCACAGAATTCTTGAAAAAGGGATTTATGCGTACATACCTCATCAGTAGAACATGAGGAACCGATGTGAACATTTTCCACGACTTCGGGTTTAATCGATATATCAAGAGGGACGATAGGTGAAATATTACCCAATTTCCCTTCATACAAAACATCTTGTGTTGATTCAGGAACAAAGGAAATAACAAGGGTAGATGAAGTCGAAATCCGTTGATAGCTCACTATGGTCTCAGGTTCTAGGACGAGAATAAAATGATGATTCCCATCGTCCCATGGGGTATCTTCCATAGACATGACTGTCATGATCATCTCATCAGTTGGAAAGATCACATGAAACATATCAGGAGACACATCACAAAGAGAAGGAGGAGAAGGAGTTGTCAATTGAATAGCTCGATAAAATGATTCTACCAGACTTAAAGGAATTTGGTTTCCGTAATAGAGACAATAGTCAGAGCTAGGAACTATCCATGGGTCATAAGACTTAGGGGTTTCACTAACATAGGTTTATATCATGTTAATCGAGGTGACAAAAGGAGGAGGAATATCGGTTGGTGGAATAGGAAATGTACCCATTAACGTTGAATATTTTAGAATACCCATGCTGGCATTCTAATAACCAGGAGGTGTTTTCGAAATGAAAGGTACACTTCTAGGACGTGAACTGGAATTAAATAAGGCCATTTGATTGACATCAATGAAATTTACTTGGTGTGGGAAATGTAACACATGGAAAAGTGTAGAAACAACTGCATGCATGGAATCAATCCAACTACGACCAAGTAGAAGGTTGTAATCAAGAGGTGCATCAAAGACCTCAACCTCGACATTGACTGCCTTACCTTCTAACATAATAGACAACGAAGGAAGCAAACCATAAGGTTTAAACCTTGTACCATTAAAATCCTTAAGATTATTGTGCAAATCGGTAAGGGAAGGATATCCAATAGCTTTCCAACAAGTGACGGACATGATGCAAGTCGAGGCTCCTTCATTAATAATGGTTCGACAAATATTCTTATTTTCCACAACAACTTGTATTTGAAACACTAATTGAGGAGGAAGCCTTGGAATATGATCTTCTAATTCAAATATTATCAAATTGGTATCGGTAGGATAAATTCCACCAATAGACTTTAACAACATCTTTCATTGAGTAGGACAGATTTGAAGGACTTCGAGAGCCAACGTCGCAGAGGGTGCTTGTGCAAGGTCTTCTACAATACTTTAGTTTTGGGCAGCACGTGCATGAGGATTAAATGAGGAATTTCGAACAACGCTCTTGGGAGGAGGACGAAGAAATGTATCTAGGCCCGTTCATTCAAGATGAAGAGGACCGTTTGGAGGTGAATTTGGTGGAGGAGGTTGAACCAACATAGGCGGTGAATCATCAACTTTCTCTTTCAAAGGAGAATAATCTTTGGCTCGAGTTGCGACTACAAATTTGTTCTTCTTGGAATCATCAGTACACATAAGCACATAAGATGTGGTAGAGGGAGAAGGTTGGTCATGAATGACCAATTGGACCTGCTGCTGAGAAGGAAATGATTGTGACAAGATGACAGGTGTAGGAGGTGTCTCGGTCCCTTGCAGGAACTTAGTAACCTCATCACGCCATGGAAAACCCTTCGTATAATGATCCTCACCACAAACAAGGAAAGGATAATGAGGTTTACGTTTGTCTTTGTCATGAGAAGGATGTGTTTTGGGTTTCTCATATTGTTGATTATTATTTTTGTCCTCCTTATTCCTACGCTTCCCTTTCTTTTTATTTTGATTTTTACCAGTAGGTGTAGATTGAACCGAATTAACTTCAGAGGTTTTATTGGGGGAAGGAGTCGTATTAGGAGTATTTTGTACATTAGAAGTAGTATACTTTGGATTGGCATGATTGTCTTGTTTAGACTGGGTCACAACATGAAAATTTCCAATTAAGCCATCAACAACGTGAGAAGCTACTGAAGGTGTTGGGGTAGGATTCGTAGATGGATGAGGAGCATCAGGAATTAAGTCATATAGTGTGCCCATTTGCGAATAAACGAGATCCATATATTGAGCATGACTAATCGTCTTCTCTTCAGTGACGACACCACCCATGGAAACATCAGGGATGATTTTAAGGATGGACATTTATTTGAAAATGTAGAAAACTTGGCTAATATTACTAATCCTTCATATTCCAACTATAAAATGTTTGGCGATATGTTTATAAAAGTATTTAAATTTATAAGGATTTTATATAGTTTGTATAAAATTTTGGTGATTTGTAAGGTAAAATAATTTTATCTTATAGAATTTGGGTAAATCATTTTTAGAATAGAGAATCATTTTTTGGGAAAAACCATGGAAAATTAGCCCATGAGAGAAATTTAGCCCCTAAAATCATCCTCGGGCCACAACATCATAGGCTATAGGACCAATGAGCGATTTGGTAAACCACTTGACCAATAGTTGATTAGGAAGGGGAACATGATTAAGCATCTCCTCCTCCTCCATTCATGAATGTGATCAGAAATGTGAGTAGAAGAGGATTGTTTAAATGAACTCAAAATTTCAGTTCTTGTCTCATATCAAATTGGCAATTGATAATGCATTAAGAATGCCATGGCCAAGGTATTGAATTCATTAAAGAATCCTCGTGTTAACTCAATATACCATTTGGCTGCCGAACCCGTAAGAGTTCGTTGGAAAATTCATAATCTAATGGAGTCATCCAACAATGAATTATATAAACACCAAAGATGGAAAGTCATGACGTGATTATTTGGGTCTTCTCTCGACCGTACATCAAACTTAGGAATGTCTGATGGTAATTTGGCCAGTATGACAGGCCAGTAAGGAGAATGCAAAATAGGATCATTCAAAATCCTAGATAAATCCGGTAAATCCAAAGTAGCAAGAAAGGGAAAATGTCTGTTCACTTGAGGAAACTGGTAGTTTTGAGGAGGTAGTCTCGTAGGTATACCAGTAGGACCATAAGCAGTTTGTAGATAGTTAGATAGTCCTAAAAAATTTAGTGGTGGAGGATTTTGAGTCGAATATCCAAAAGGCGTTGGTTGATTAGGTAAGGTTCTTTGGAAAGGAGCATTAGATTGGAAATTTTGACCCCAAGTAGGATTCATAAAACCTAGATAGGGTTGTCCGAGATTATGGGGTACAAAAGAATTAACTTGAATATGTTTCCCCACAGATGGTTGTTGATTCCCTTGGAAAGGAATATTCCAAGTTTGATATTGTAATCCAGGTATATTTTTTCCATAAACTGGGTTATGGCCTCCAACTTGAGGTTTCCCCCAAACTTGAGGTTGCCCCCAAACTTGAGGTTGAACTCCAACATGAATCTGTAAACCAGAGGTGAAAAAATGACGAGTGCCTCCAACTTAATTGGATCTACTAGGGCCAAGACAATTAGATCCTCCAGGTGAAGGTGGAGGAGGAATGCAAATCCCCCCAAAGAGAAACTGGGTAGGTGTAGGAACAAAATTACTAGCATCATTATACCCATGAGGAACAAAAATATTAGATCCTCTGGATGGATTCTAGGTAGGATTAGAAATGGAAGTATTCAAAGAATTATACCCAAGGGGAAGTGACAGATTTGATCTAAGTGGAAGCAGTGTTCCAATAGGAGTGATCTGAAAAGATATTTTAACGAAAATGGTTGAGTTATTAAAGAATGAGTTATTTTACCATTTAGGAAACTAATGAAAGAGGAAGAATGAAAGAGGAAACATAACAACCATTAAACAATATACTGATCTAGAAATAAGCATGAAGAACAACAAACCATAAACACCAAAGTGATAACAAAGTTCGGAAATCTCGCCTACGTCTCTGGCCCTTTGTCTTAGTGGGTGAGTCTTTCTTATTTTTGTTCAAAGATTTAAAAGTACATCATAACAATGCCAAAAGGATTACAAACTGATCTGGTCATGTTCTACCAGATCTCAAGAACCTAACAAAAATGATGGCACTAAAATCAGATGAATGGAGCTCCCAGAAATGGCCCGCAAAGGTGCTCTCCTCAATAGCTTACCTGCATAAAAATGGCTTTGGATCAACAATTCTTTAGCATTTTCCTATTATGAAAATTCTTCATGGCTTCAATAACCTCTGGTTTATATAGATTTTAAGTGGGTAACAACCTCCCAACTTCTCCCCAAGATATGGCCTCAAAAATGGCCCAAGATCATCCAAAAATGGATTAAATCTCCCAAATATGGCTAAAAATCCATTAAAAATTATAATATATGGTCAAAATACCCACCTTTTGCAAATAATTAGGGCACAACCCCATATTCATGGGCCCTTGGTCATATGGAACCCTCCATGTGGCCTTGTGCTAAGTTGGTGCGTTGGTCTGGCCCTTAAGCCCAGACCCCTGGTCGTTTACATGGCCATATGGCCTCAGGCTAGGTCTCCATGCACCAAGAATTTGGTTGGCCCTCGGTTCCCAGCTCCTGGTCAAGCACCCTAGTCAGCAGGCTAGCCAAATCGATCGAGCACTAACCCTACAATTCTGCGCTAAGGTGGAAACCAGTGGTTATATTACATAAGCATATGGTAAGTGCGATCGGGGGCTAGGAGCTATACCATACAATCCGTTCCAAACAAAATAGGAGAGTGGTCCCATGGTGAGGTTACATCAAGCGTCCACTGGGGACTAGGGACTATCCCCAGCCCTATTTTCCGCTGAATGAAATTTCATGCAAGTTTAAATATTTAATCACCACTATAGCTATCAAGTGACAATGTGGGTGAGTTGGTAGCCCGACCCTACCAAAACGCGTCGAGCCAAACTGAAGGTCACAAGTTCGAATCCATGAAACTCCATACTACGTTTCCCAACCAATCAACCAATGAATGGGTTCCACATGGAAGCCCATGACTGGGCCACATGGAACCTTACCAATTTCTAAATAAATGCCATGTGTTTGAGCCTGATTCGACCACGTCTGCCACATGTCTTCCCTGTCAGTGTGTTGATTATACCTGCCATGTCAGCCCATGCCATGTGTCACCCTTATAGTGGTGCCATGTGTCACGATCTGACTCATCCACAACTGCACCTGCCCACGTTAGCGCCAATGCACCCTGCCATGCCATCTTATGATCGTATGACCTATACAGTCAGCTGCCATGTACGGACTGTACATGTGAGAACTATACAAACTATATCATGTTTGGCGAAATGAATATACCATGATATATTTTTCATACGACATTTGTTTGATCCCGTTCAAGTTGCATTAAGTTCATTTCAACGAGGCCTACGCACACATCCGTTTTGAATCCATTCTGAGCACTTTTGTTTTTAGGCCTTCCTGGACCCATTTTGGTCCCGAGATCCAATTCTAGATCAAGGAGCTTGAGTGATAACCATATTTTCGACAGAAATAGGCATAGCTTGTGGGACCATGGTAGATTTAGAGAACTGGAGAGGAAGAATCGAGTGAGAACCAACCAACAATTGGTCTGAAACAGTGACGACATTACTGGTTGTGCCAGTAAAATGATCTAAAGGTACTATATAAGTAGTGGAAGTCACAGGCATTTGTGATGCCATAGATTGATTAGGACTCATTCCTAGTTTATCAGAAATATCGTGTCCCAAAGAGGTCCTCCAAAAAGAATGGATAGGGACAGTGCTGGGATTAAAAATTCCAGTAGTATGAACTAGAGTTCTAATCGACTCACTTTGAAAAAGAGGATCGTCTACACCAGACTCTGCGTGAGGTCTAGTAGTCATTTCAATATACGCTTTAGCAACAACGTCTCCTAATGGATTTATCCGGATAAAATTTGGATCTTTTACAACACTCAATAATGAATTTACAAGAAGTATTGACTCCTCCAATGAAGTAGATCTTCCAATCTCAGAGGCTACATTGTTATTGACTGCTCCTTCAGGAGAACCCTCTGGTGAGTTAGGAAGCAAAGGAATGTAATCTTACGGATATTCTAGAGATATCCCTTGCATCCTACGTGAATGGCAAGGGTCAATGTTGGCGACACCAAATAAATAACGAAACAAATCTATGGCCAACTAGAAAAACAAACAACACTCACTAATAAAATCTAGAAATCAAGAACGCAAACAAACCTTCTTATTTTGAAGTGACTAGTTGGTGATAAAATCCAGCGTCATGAAATCAAGACAAGAAGGCATGGGATAAAGCAGGTGGAAAAGTTACATTGACAACCTACTTAACGGACTTACACCCTAGTGAAAGATCCCACACATAATTGTGGGTATACCCTCCAAGGAGCCCGAGTGAGTTTGGCCAATGTCAATTCTAGGTACCATGAAGACCTTCCCCTCCACAGTCACCTCGTATAAATACCCTAAAGAGATAGGCCACTAAGGTTACCAATTACGACAATGATTCCTGGGGAAACAGTTAACAGTCCGATCCATGTGCAAAGGAAGGGTATCTAAGCCCAAAATCAACTCAAGAAGGTCCCCACATGATTTTATTCTCAATTGCCCCCCAATAATATGCGCAATATCTACACTAATACCAACAAAGCAAGGTGAGTAACTCTGCCAATCCTAATGTGACCTCATTATTGACCCTTGTGTTAGAAGGGCTTCCCAGGACAAAATGTAGCAAGTGGATTTGAAATCTCCCTATCACAAGATACTATTGTGTGTTTTTGTGCTTTGGAGACTGTGCCTTACAAATTTTTCCAAAGTACTATCCTAGCTAATGTTGGTGTAGAGAATTTCTAGAAAATAAAAGTTGCTAATAAATTTTAAAATTGCACTGTATTTTAAAGGTTGTTTCTTACTCAAAAGGGAAACAAAAATGAAACTGATGATGTATTTGACCTTGACCCAATAAAATGAAAGAAGAGATGATATGAAATATTTTAATTCGATGAACTCTAATTACAGTAGGGAGAAGGTGTCTCTTTTTGAAATACAAAAGCTATGAAACACAATTTCTCAATTTTTGAATGAAAAAGATACCAAATAATCAAAAACTACTAAATTTTCCAATTTTTCTCTTTTTACAAAATTTTGAATGCAACAATTTTCTTGTAAAATACTACTAAAAAGAAGAATGACTTCAGTTCTTTCTTTCTCAAATCAGATCAGAGATGTAATGAAGAAAAGAAAGCATAATCCAAGAAAATTAGCACATTCTCAACACTATTCCCAAGTCAAACCCATAATGTAGACAAAAATGAAATGATAAGAAAAACCTTTTTGTCAAATACAAACAAAAATTGTCTCTCAATCAATTAACAATCCAAAACTCCAAATAAATCAAGGATTCTTTGTCAAACAAGCACTCAGGACCAAGATCTAGATATTATACCCTTGTGACAAAAAACTAAAATCAAAACTTGCAAAATTTACAAAGAAAACTTTCAATTTATGGAAATCAATCAAATGCAAGCTTCAAAATTATAAATCAATCATACTAGTGTCAGAAGTTCATCCCAGGAAGTAGAGGAAAAGCTAGGTAGAGAAAAGAAAAATGGCTATCTCCAACAATTCCTATAGGAATCGTCGCAGGTTGTAGTGGAGCACAATGCGACGATCTAGGGTCATCGCATGCTGCCAATAAGGTACAATGTGACATAGTCACATTGGTATGCACCATTAGAGTGTGACGTGAGAGGATCATCGCGGGCTGTCTATAGAGTACATTGCGACGATCTCTGAAAATAAAGGAAAATGGGAAGAAACACAAAACTTTTCACTGGACCTTCAGACCCAGGGAGTCAAGATGGATCATCCATAGACTCAGAGAATGAAATTAACCAAAAGAAGGCAGGCTAAAAGAAAATAAGAGGCAAAAAAACAAAAAATAATTGCTATCCCCAGTATGGTCGCCAATTTTTTTATCATACTAATTGGTAAGTGTGGACACAAACATATCTCCCTAACTTCCAGAGGAAACTATAACAAAACAAGATAGAATACACACTTCACCTTAAAATTCATTGGCATATAAACTAGTTTATATGAGGTACAAGTGACATACCTTTTAAACGATGCTTGATTCTCACTAGTTTCATCCTTGTAGCTCCTTCCTTGAGTTTTCAGAATGGTAAGTCATTCTAAGAATCAAAAAATAGCAAAGAGGGAAAACAAAGATATATATATTCCAGTGAAGTCTATGTATAAGATCAAGGAATTATATAATAGAAGTTGAGATGCTTTTATAGGGAAGAAATGTATTGTTGTATTAAATTAAATGGAAAGTGGAGATTACAACCCATGCATTGATGTTGCAAGGTTCCCTTTAAATGGCTCTTTGCTTCAACACACACACCTTTTCTCCAATGCCTTGAATGAAGAAGGTCCATAATCTGACTTGAAGAACTAAAGCAAAGCTCTCAAGCATAATCTGAAGTAGAACTCTCCATGAAAATCTTAGCCTATTCAACCTTATCCTTTTCCATGATAGATCCCTCTTTATATAGCGTGAAAGAGAGATGGATGAGGATATTATGATGATCCCACTAAATCCGAGAAGTGAGTAAGATCCAAACCAATCGGAGGCCACTTCATCTTCTAGAAGATTCCCTTCTAGAACATTCATGATTTTTTACTTTTCCTTTTCTTTAAGAATCATCGCACCCTATGCACAAGTAGCATGCGATGACGTCGCAGTCTTGTTTTAGGGAAGAGTGTGATGATCAAGAATCGTCACACCCCATGCATATAGCAGGGTGAGACGACCTTTCTTGTTATGGTTTTTGAAAGAGGAAAGCAAACCACTTTTCTCATGGAGAAAATATCTTTTAATATTTTCAGGGAATATGAACACATGTTGTCAATTGATCACTGAGGTGACTAAAATAATGTGTAACAGACCTAAAAACTAGGAAAAACCTGCCAAACTAGAAAACTACCAAAATGAACCAGTTGGAATAAGTGGGAGTCCACCGACATCCATCTGGATCAAGATATAATGTATAGCTATGGTCAAGCAATGTATATTCAAATTGTATTTCTAAATTTTAATAAATAAAATGTGATGCCAACTGCTAACGGACATGGACAGATATGGGGTTTGATTAATCCATAAGAGAGGGGGGGTCTAGAAAGGGGGTTTTATTCATGAGTTTAATTCCAAAATATTTGTCCTGATTTTAATGTTTTGAGTGAACCTTCTATTTTGTTGTTGAGTGTTCCCTATTATCCCCTACCCTAGGTATAATTAAGGAGATCATGTCTCGAGGCCCACAGGTCCTAGACATGGAGTGTCAAGAGCCATATGACTTGATAATGGCCCCGAAGGGCCCCTGGTTTCTTATATGAAACCCATTTATAAACAACAGTAGTATCCATCCCACTAGCCTGGTCCTGAAATAGAAGTAAGTCTTGCTCCATGAGGTCATGAGTCCAGGTATCATGGTTTGTGTCACTCTAATTATTGAAGCACTTGAATATGTTGCATTGAATTCTCCTTCATTTCATAATGTTTGCTTGGAAATTATTCTCTTTAACTTGTTCATACATGGAAGGGTGGCATGATTACCTAGTAAGTTGATCTCTCGTTAGTATGGGTTGCCACTAGGTGGGTCTATGAAAGGTCATCGTTTGTTCCCTCCATACTTACCACTTTTCATATTTATTCCTCTCATTTCCCCCTACCTTTGTTTGGGCATTGGGATATGCCACACTAGGAATATTTGTACCTTGACTTGTGGGAAGAAGGGGCTAAAGGCCCAAAGGGTAAAAGTAGATGGAAAGAGTTAAAATCCTAAAAAGAAACCTTTCAAATGATTTCCTTAGGGATTCCTGAGAAAGCAGTAAAAATCTTCTCAGTAAGAAAAGGGAACCCATAAGATAAATAAAAACTCAAGGTATTAGTTGGTGGATGGGAGGTCTCATCATGAGCTAGCCTATTATGACCATGGGCACGTAGAGGTATGACACTACCATCTATCTGGTCACCAAACCAGGGTAGTTTCTCTTAGTGGCATAGCCAAGAGAAAGGGGGTCTCATTATGAGCCAACCTTATAATCTTCGTGAAATGTTTGTGTATAACATTGTCACCTCTGGTCTCCGAGCCAGGACAATGTCCCTCAACTCTTTCCTTGAAGCATAAAATCAAAATACCAAAATAAATGAAGCTAAGAATAAAAGGCATTGAATGGGCTAGGAAAAAATAACATCTATGACAAGGTGCAACTCTCCCTCTACAAAGGCACCCACAGGTAAGATCTACATTTCCCTATTATCACTTCACCCCATGCCCAAAAAATTACCCCACGAAACCTCACATGCTTACATGAAATAGATTGGTTCTCACCTGGGAAGCACCCCAAGCTTAAGGAGGATTAGCTCAATAGGACACCTTGAGACCTTCTCCAAACCTGACTTATTAAATTGCATAACATCTTTGAGCATTTTTTGGGGTAAAGGGGGGGGGGGGTTTGATGCACATGTTTGGGTAATTTAATTATTGGATGTGATTTACATGTTATGATCCTTGTGACTTATGAACCCCTAGAGGGTGTACTTGTTGTTGCTACAGGAATTTTCCCGATGGACAGGTACACATGGAGAATGATTAGCTCGGACCTCCATGGGGATGAAATCCCACAGATGGATGTTGTAACCCCATCGAGGGGGAAGAAGACATCATATAATTTCACTAGGAAGAAAGAAAGATGTTTCCCTTGGAGATACTCTGGCAGACCTAGACCTAGGGGGATCTTTCTCTTCCACCTGGACGTTGACCTTTTAGAGCCCATGATGTCACCATTATGACCCTGGACGTCATCTAGAGCTAGGGTTTACAAATTGAGGGTAGTTGTGAGTTGGTTGGCACATGTGGGCATCATCCAAGGCCTTTGGGGGCCAAACGTTCTGCATCTAGGACCCAACATTCCACTTTAGGGGCTCAACGTCACCCTAGAAGGGCATGACGAAACCCTTGGAGATGATTTTACGGGTTAATTGTTTTTATTTATATATAAACTAGATTTTGATGTAATTTGGCCAAGTCGACCTTTATTTGACCTAAAAATAATTAAAGGTCATTAGTTCTATATAAACAGAAAGAAAGTACTCTCATTTTTTCATCATAACACATCACACACTAAGTGTGGACTGAAATTTGTGCCCTCTTTAAGGGATATTGGCTGAAATAACTAGTGCACAACTTATTGAAGAGGCATTTTGTGGTGTATCTTGGCTATTTTTCATAGTGGAAGATATTCAACTAGGGTTTGGATTGATTATTTTTAGTGAAGTAAGTAGAAAATCTGCATTTTTTTTTTGTAATGATTGCTTGTGGTAAATTTTACTTGTTTCATGTTAAAGATTATGAAATTGCTTGCTTAAACCCTAGGAGAGAAACATAAGTTACTTATTTCTCTGTATAGTTTTTCTACTTGTCTAAATTTCTCAAGTACACCTTATTTAGAGGTGGCTACTAGAGCCCTAAAATGATAAGACTCTAGTAGCTTCACTCTAATTTCCTATTTCATACATTCTTTTAATAGTCTAAGGAAAGGAGATTCACTAGGGCCTAAAATTGCTTAGTCTCTAGTGAATTTGTCCTTAGGATTTGGATGCTTGAGGCCTTGAAGTGACAAAATGATCCATATGGATATTGGTGGCCTCCCACCTATTCCAACTAGCTCATTTTAGCAGTTTTCCAGTTTGGCATGTTTTTCCTAGTTTTTGGGTCTCTGACTTCCGGGGCCGTTTTGAGGCCCTAAACAAAGTTTTTGGGGCTCTCCATAGTTAGATTCTAGCCAAAGTTAGATTCCAATGGAAACATGTGTATTCCTCATATAGACCTTTCCAATGGGCTATCATGTGTCTAAAACGAATATCGTATGTAAAAGTTATGACCGTGGGAAACTGATGTACTAGCTTACCCCAACAGGGCCCACATGACTTTTGGTGCTTCATCTCCTAGGGTTAGGTTTTTGGATGTATAGGGTTTTGGAATTCATGTTTATTGTAAAAATTATTGGAGAGCCTCATTGTAACCATCTTCTTGCGAATGAACATAGTCATCACATCTCTTCTCAGAGCTAAGCCACCACCATTCTAGCAAGCTTGTTTTTCGCTTCATTTTACAGTTTCAAGATATTTTCTTATTGAATAGAAACTAGTTTTATTATATATTTGTTATTCTATCTCTGCTATTCTTGTGAATCTATGTTAATAATAATAATAATCTATATTCATTTTCATTCTTCTCATAAAATTCAGATTAGTGGTATCATAGCGGTCTACTCCTTGTCGTTCTTAATGTATGTCCTCAACGAGGTCAGTGTACAAAGTATTGGGTCTTGATATTGTTTCTCTTGAGGACGAAATCTCTCGCACGCCCAAGATACCTCTCATGGTAGGAGAAAAAAAAAATTATGGGAAAGGATATCCCTTAAAAATGTTGCTCGAGGAAGCCCTCACGCAATAGAGGAATGAAATGATGGATAGTTTTGCGCAAATCCTTCGGCGACTACCAACAAGTGACACACATTACTCGAACGGAGGCACCGCCCCATTCAAGGGACAAATCAAATTTGATATTCCCATATTTGAAGTCCATATAGATGCAGATGTTGTAGACAAATGGTTGAATCTTCTAGAAGGGTATTTTTCTGTCCATAAATTTTTTAACAGAGAAAATATTACGTTTGCACTCCTCAAAGCCATTCCCCACGTCAAATATTGGTGGGAGAATTTCTGTGAGAAAAAGGAAATAGAGAAACCCTCATTATTTATAGTTGCGGTCACCTGGGAGTCCTTCATGGATGCTATCAAGGAACAATAATACCCTGTCGGAAGTTATGACGACCTGTATACAAAATGGACCACACTGGGGCAGGAAAGAGACCAAGTAGTTCCATAGTTCACAAATAGCTTCCATACCTTGTGCACCAAGCTGGGTATGAAAGGTTGTGAACGAAATTTGGTGCTCAAGTATCACGGTGGTATTCATAGATACATCTAGGCTGAAATGGAGTTTTTGGACATCTCGTCCTTGGGTGCGGCCTATCGATATTTCATCAAAATCAAGCAAAAGATTAAACAAAATATGTGGAAATTTGGGCCTGGGAACCCCTCACATCAGAAGAAAGTAAAGGGAAGCCCCAACCCGCAGAACAAAGGATAGATAAAATATGGATAGCCTTAGGAAAACTAGTGTAGGCCACAAGCAAAGAAGGACACCAGAAAGAGAAAGAAAGACATTGGGAAGTGGTGAGACTTCCATAAGACCCTCTAGCATAACACTACTAAGGTGAAAGCCTCTGAATCATATGTAGGTTCTAACTCTGAGTCAAAACCAAAAAGGGGGAGACATATCATTGACATGGAACTCAGTGCCATCATTTCTACCACCAAGGTCGAACCCAGTGAACTAGGTGAGCCAGAAGAAGGTGAGTGTCTCTTTCATTTATATATGTGGGTAAAAGGCACCCCACTACACTTTATCATTGATAGCGGTATCCATAAGAACCTCATCTCAGAATAGGTTTCCAAGCAGCTAGCCCTGCTGACAACATCACACCCGAATCCCTACACCATTGGATGGCTCCACCAAGGAAGCAATCTTCGCATCAACCAACAATGTCGCCTGTCATATCACATCAATCCCTTCAATGATGAGGTATTGTGTAATGCTTATACTCTAGAAGTTTGTAATGTTCTTTTGGGCCAACCTTTTTTATGGAAACATGATGTTGTATATGAGTCTAGGCCTCACAATGATATTATTACTTTGAACAAGATACCTGAGGTAGTCCCACCTAGTGTTATTTCCTTGATCTTTGCCAAGCAATGTAGGAAGGTCATATCTCAGACTGAGAAGTTTGTCTTCTTCATGATTCTCTATCAGAGTGAGTGAAAGATTGCAACCACATCCAGGGCTTCCACGACTGACCTCTCTGCTATAGATGGAAAACCCCTATATGGATTATACCAACGTTCTAAAATGTAGGCAACACTAACAGTCTAAAGTATCCTAATTTTTATCAACTATCTCGACATTATCCCAAAATCATACATAAAAGACAAAGTACAGGGATTCGGTAGGTATACCTTAAAGTCCACATTCGGTGTCGATCCCTTTGCGCTCGGTTGTTTCCTAACTGCAAGTTTCCTCCCAAGTCTGACCTTCATTCACCAAAAGACAAACAAGAAACTACAAGCATGCATTCTATGTATGGATTAGTGGGTTAGACATCATAACCAAGAAATGTAAAAAAATCATAAATATTTAAGACGTCATTTGGCGGGACGGAAAAAGTACTTCTTTATATCGATCTCACAAAAGTCATTTACAACATGAGACCAACACTGCTCCTTGAACTTGGTCCTGGGCTCCTCTTCACCATGCATCACCTGCTTCCATGTGTTCTTCTCTTCTTTAGTTCTCTCTAGGGAAATGGCAAGGATTCGCAAAGGAGGAAGAAGGCATTCTGGCTCAAACTCACAATGTGGTTGCAAAATATTGGGGCAACAGGGGAATACTAAAATGGGTAGAGTTTCTATGCTCTCGTGATTTTTTTGGAATGGGGCCCCAACACCTTATTTTATAGGCAAAAATAGATAGTAATAGTTGGGGTGACTAGCTATGGGTGGTCAAACAGTTAAGTAACAACCCAGAAACCCGTATCCATTTTCAATTTTCATTTTTTGCAATTTTTTGTGAGTGTACGTGGACTGTATTCATCTAGCAAGCATGTGTACATGTGAAGTAGTGGTACAGGGCATGTACACCTTCAAAATAATCGTTTTTGGAAGAGTTGTTCAATGATGGCTTGGAAAATATTGTTGGACACACCTACCACACTTAGAGGGGGGAATGAATGAGTGTGGGGATCTTTTTCCCAAAACTTCCCTCTTACACAAAACTCATTAGTTAGCATTCAACATTTAATCATTACTCATTGTTGTCATTAATAATCAGTTAGATGTGAATACATATCAACAACATATATCATCACTATATTATCAACAAATCATCTCCACAAGGAACACAAGGAACACAAGATGTATGTACAATTTTTCTTTTTATTATGGACTTCAATCCGAGGGTTTTTCAGCAACAACTGAATAGAGTAAAACTCTACAAGAGAACCAGCTCTATATGAAATACTCAGCTTACATTCTCAACACCAACTGAGATGAGGCAACAATCCTCAATAGATATCAATCTGTACCATAAACAAGAGCATCAACCATGCACTAACCTGTGCCAAACAACCTGTAATCAACCTGCACCATAAACAAGTGCATCCAACCATGTACCAAGTATATACCAATCATTTTTCAACTACTCATCAACAATTACTCATCAATATGTACCAACATCATCAACTATACACCTCATGTATGTGCCAACTCATCAACTACTTGTCTCAACCATGACTAGTTTTGGATTAGTCAACAACCCTAACTTGAAATAATCATAACTTTGTACCTGTACTGAATAAAGATATAAAACTGATACACAATGTTCTTCAGTGTGTTTTATGCAATTCATCCAAGTGGCACTACTTGGAACCTCCCATAAAAGGCGTTATAGCAAAAATGGCATACCTTGCTGAATTCTGGCTTATTCTAGAGAGCGACCTTGTAGAGCGTGCCCCACACAAAATATAAGATTAAATGATTTGAACCTATTACAAACAATACTAAAGACGGTACCCTAACCAACACATTTGGTCTCACTGAAGTTTGATCTGTTATGAAGAAGTTATGACGTTTTTACCCGAAACACCTGATTTTGACTAGTTTCAGGACTAGCCACAAACCCTATTTTCCACGGAGTGTAACTCCAAAAATACAACGACCCACAAGCTGAAGTTTTAACCACAGATACTTGGATATATTTTCGCACTTGCATAGAAATTTTAGGATCTGAATCATTACAGAAACAAAGTTATAGAGAAAATGGTGAGATGACCTTTAAATAACATACCTTAGAAAGCACCATCAAAAGAATTTATCCTTCCTTGCATTTCGGCCTTCTTTTCTTCACTTTCCTCAGAATTTCAGCTTAGATATCCTTGGTTACCTCAGTCACCTATAGATATTCAATATCCTCAAGTG